>CAUYRT010082076.1:0-255326 GCA_963574885.1 Lepilemur ruficaudatus
GGTCAGCTGCCATCCTGTGTGCGTAAGTAAGCATAGCAAAAGAAATTAGAGACCTTGGATCTCATGGAATGATCAATAATTTTTTTGTTAGGCAAGCTAAATAATTACACACACACACACACACACACACGTGGATGACAACATAAAATAAATTCCCACAATCCATTCTTTGCTACTGCTATGCAATAGTCTTTAAAGTAGGATGTGTTTGGGAACATGCAAAATTATCTACTAGGAAATTAGAAGATATCAGAATGTCAGCTATTATTATTTGTGTTTTATTATTTGTACCCTCCTAATACTCTGAAATTAAAAAGATTAGAAACTAAATTTAGCTCTTATAGTGTCTATACAAATATATTGATAAATGAATATGCATATATGAAAGACACATTCTCCACAAATGTTTAATTATAAGCATTTAAATTTTTTGAGATGACCATGCAGCAGTATCAACATTGTTATGATGTGATACCACAAAGCATTTTATAGTGGAAAATATTTTGGATAAAATTTTTCTAATAATTGTGATGCTATAGCTACCACATCAAAATCATAGCCTGATGAAGCATAGTGGGTAAAAATAATCATGAGATATGACAGGAAGACCTTTTGCTCTCATTTCTGTTCACTGCTAAATATGTGAGTTAATGCACCATTTAATCTTTCCAGAACCTGATTCCCTTATGTATAAAGTGAATGCTTGAAAGTCTTTAACATTATGGCCTCTTTTAGCTTCAAAATTCATTGCATTCTTAAATGTATCAATATTACACATACATTGTTAATGTAGCTATATTGTGTCATAAGTGATTGAAAAAATTTAAAAATTATTTAAAAGTCTATTTTAAAGCACTATTTCTACTATTTTTAAATTTATGCAAAACTGTATAACTATAGGTAATTTTAGAGTTGTTTTAACAAAAGATCTCACCAGTTCAACAAATATTCATGTGATCTTTTAGGTTAATTTAGATATGAATTCATATATGAAGAATAAAATGGATATTTAAGTAATACCTTTTTATTATAGTTCCTTATATATATTCGCTGTGCTTTGTGATTTTAATGGATCTTTTCCTATATGTGTGATACGAATTTAGCAGTTGTGAAGTTATTATGACTGCTATATTACAAAAATAAGGATAGAGGTGAATTATGATAATTCTATTTTATTCTCTTATTCCACTGAATCTCTAGAAGCATTCAATATTTCACATCACAATCTATCCTATTTTGGACCTTCAAGTCAATTATACATAAATTTCCTCAATTATTTTGCTAATAATTTCCATCTCCAGATAATGACATTTATATTAAAATTCTTAGTAAATGAGAGTAAGTACCATAAATATGCTGTAATTATAACAGCAAAGGATCATAGGATAGAGATTTTGGAGGCTTCAGGAAAATAATACATGGGACTTTTGCTATGGATTCACAGAAAATATTTAATCTGTGACTAAATAAATTGTATATCCATATTAATAAATTCCATCATTTTCAAATTTTATCCAATCAGAAATTTAAAGGAATTCTAGTTTCATGAAAAATACTTTCGTGCATTGAGATAATAGGATAATGGAACATATAGTTAACAATGAAAGTTTCTTTTCTAAGACAGATACACACTCACATGTGCATGCATACACATACACACACACACACACACACACACACACACACACACAGATGATTTTTTTTAAAGACGGCAATATCCTGGTTGAGATTGTCCTAGATTTTTTCTCTTTCATTTATATTCAAGCACAGCCAACTAATACCACTGTTTTTCTTGTTGAATAATTGAGACTATAAATTAGAATTGGCCCTAGGGGTAAAACTGGTTTTTTTTATTGATAATTTTAAACAAGAATAAGATGAAATTAAATTTCCAAATGAGTAGGTTGACATTAACAATACACTGAAAAATAATTGCTCTTGGGTCATTTCAAAAGCACTAAAACTGACTATGGTCTTTTCTTGTACCTAATTATGAAGCAGTAGTACTGAAGTTGCTCTGATTAATAGAGTGAGATAATGCAATAAAACAGTTCATAGAAATAGAGTACTTAAGGAAAGCCAGCACTATGTAAAATTTATAATAGGACCATAACATTAAAAATACCTAAATATTTTGTCTAGTTGAAAACATTATTTCCAACAAAAATTGTGTTAAATTATCAAATATCAATGGTGAAGGAAATAAACCAGAAGATTGATTGGTTGGAGAATTTTAATGTTGATACCTCAAAATATTTATGACAGTTCTAACGTAGCACTGTGCATCATTTTTACTGTCCACATTATGTGGTCAACTTAGTTTACTTTTCAAGCACACTTTTGCTTATCTATTATGCATAAAAATTGATTATATAAGTAATATTGAAAGAACTATTTCAAAATTAAATGCAAAGAAACCTGCCTTTAAGTATGTCCAATTCTTAAACTTAACTGGAAAAGGAAAACTGGTTCAGATTTGTTCTTTCTTGCTATTAACTACTGACATGAATGTCCATTATTCCCCAGATTTGTTTGAATTTCAACATTCTTCCCTAAAAAAATATATATAGAAAGAATAAAACAGGTACCATGAAACTATAAACATCTATGCAGTACTTGCATAAAATCATCAAAACTTTAAATACTTCTCTATTTATTAAGGTATTTCTATTAGACTATTAAACTGTATTGACATTCTGCTTTGTTCCTTTGCATTAGTAAAAGTACTTAAAATATATTTCCACATAGACGTGTTCTTCTGTCTACTTTTTGAAATGATTAAGTATAATTGCCATGTGATTACTAATAACTATTCTTGTTTTGTGCTGCTCCCCCCCGACCCCATGATATTAGCTGTTAGCTGTGGTCACCCTGGTAGTCCAATTTATGGAAGAACAAGTGGAAATGGATTCAACTTTAATGATGTGGTGACATTTTCTTGCAATATTGGTTATCTTATGCAAGGACCAACAAAGGCTCAATGCCAGGCCAACAGACAGTGGAGCCATCCTCCACCTGTATGCAAAGGTAAAAGTCTAACCATCTTCCAACTTGGGTCATAGTAATAATGTGTTCGTGTAAACATAGATGATACATTTGTAACAGCTTCTACAGAATAGTAGAAAGCTTTCAGCTAATAAAGCAGAAAAGCTTTAATATTTATGTCATCTTGTGAACAATGCTTTCCTTTTTCTTAAATTTTTAACTTATATTTTTAGAAGTTAAAAATGCAGTTGTATTTCTACTTAACTTTATCATCTGTACCTATTTTGTGGCTACATATAAAAAGTCATTGTGCAGTTTCCTTCATAATTAATGGAACTTACCTTTGGCATTTATTTCTTCACATTTTTGTAAAAACTATGTTTGGGGCCTGAATTACCATGATACCTGCATTGAGCCTTTATTTATTGTTTCCTGTATAAAAACAGATTAAAGAGAATTCTTTGGTATTTTCCCATTTTGCAAAGAAGTATGGTACACTTCAAATTGTCTGATAAAATTCAACCAAATGATCATATCTCCATGTTTTATTTTTCTCATGGCTCAACAATAACTTAAAATGTATCATTCCTTAAATCTGTGCTCAGTATAATACTCATGGAGTTGCTGTTGTTCAAAAAATTGCCAAAATATTTTCTTTTTTTATATTTTTCAACCACACAGACTTCAGTTCATTATCCGTATAGTTCATGGATTAATTTTATTCCTAGAATCTTTGGTTTATTTAATTAAATTTCCCTTTGAAAATAAGTTTCTAAATTTCTAATAGAAATCTATGTAGATGAGTGTGTGTATATATATTATTCTGAATATACCTTTCAAAATTTGTCACTTGTTTAGTGGTCAACTGTACTGATCCTGGAATTCCAGCCAATTCTAAAAGAGAAAGTAAAATAGAACATGGAAATTTTACCTATGGCACTGTAGTATTCTATGACTGCAATCCTGGATATTTTTTATTTGGATCTTCAGTTTTGATTTGTCAGCCACATGGACAATGGGACAAACCTTTACCAGAATGTATCAGTAAGTAGATAATGTGAATTATTCCTTGAGAAAATTCCATGTGAGCAATATGGATATATATTGACTTTATAAAATACCTAAAGATATATATCAGAGGGAAGCATATTAATTTTATTGTTTGTTTTTAAACTACTCTTAACCTATATTCTGTCAATTCAATTCCCAAATGCCATTTTTCTTCATATTAGTATGATAAATATTTCTCTATTATTCTTTGATTTTGAACTTTGATAAAGCAGATAGAATATGAAAAACAAGCATCTTTCATACCCGATGATATATTTATCCCATAACAAGCAACTATATCTTTATTTTGTACTAGTATTTCAGATTTAATTTAAGGCAAAATTAATTTTAAACAGACATAATAGATTCAGAATACTTGGGGATTTAAATAAAACATATTAATCTTAAATATTTGTCATAAACAGACATATATACTTCTACATGTAATAATTATGTGCATAATCTTTCAAGTCAGTGAACATTTGATGAGTACATTTTGTTGTATGTTGTGTTAGGAGTTGTAGAATATACAGAAAATAAATTACAATGAAATGCTTATGATCAACATGTCTAGTGAGAAAAATAATTAACAAAAATAAATCAAAATTTTGTGAAGACATAGAGAAGTGAACATGAATTCTAGGAATTCAGTCAATTGATAGGTCTCCAACTGAACTAGATCTCAAAAAGTTGGTGAACCTTGGACATGATAGGGAAGAGAAGAACTTACAGACTGAAGGAGTAGTATGTCAAGAAATCATTAATGTTTGGCAAGTGATTTTTGGTTATACTAAATTGCTATGTTATAAAATTATTTTATGATTATATTTCATTTAGAGGAATTTCTTTTATGTTCATGGGGTAGTCTTTAATGAAAATTTTGTGACAACATTCATGTACTAATGAAGAAACAAAAGTTTTTGCTTTGTCAACCTGAAATTCTTCAGATGTTCTTAGGTCCCCTGTATTTTTTTGCCCTTTCATTCCTATAGCACTCTCTGGTAGCATGCTAAGTACTCAAAGGTTTTATTAAGTTTGTCTCCTCGTGTGCTGTTTGATACTCTAGAGATATTTGGCACTCAACATTTTTTTGAGTACAACTGACAGGGGACACACATTAAATTCCCAAGCTACCTCTAGCCCGTAAAGAATACTCTGTGGTGTGTTGACACCTGATTCTGCTGTGCCTCGCAGTGTTTTGGTTGACAAGCCACTGAGTATTTTGTTTGTACAACATAATTTACTCATTAATGACTTGGAATGGAATGACTCTAGGCTATAAATTAGATTGTGAATCACAGACCCATCTCCATTCCATCTCTTGTACCTGTGAAGCCTTCCCTTTTACTTTCTGTGTGGCTTCACTTTGAATCCATATGACATTCTATGTCCTTATTTAGTCAATCCACATTACTCCTCTCCCTAACTTACACATCTTTGTCCAGACGTGTACACATTTCACACCCATACACATGTGCATATGGACACATGAACTACCCCCCCACACACAGATTTGGCACAATCACTCAATCATTGTTATGCTTATTTAGTATATAATGCTACCATTGAACTCACCCTCAGAATGAGTAGCTTAACAGAATAGCTTCTGTAACTGCAAATTCCATTTTATTTTTAAAAAGCCAGCTTTCATATAGATAGATATTTAATTTCTGGAGGTTTTAGATGTTTGAGCAGAAAATTTGCTGCTAATTTATTTTATGAACAAGCTGGTGTAGGTTTTTCGATAGGAGATATAAAAAAATTTTATATTCAATAATTATGTATTGTAGTGATTGACTGTGGACACCCTGGCATTCCTCCTAATGCAGTCCTGTCTGGCGAGAAGTATACTTTCGGGTCTACCGTTCACTATTCCTGCACAGGAAAGCGCTCCCTTCTAGGCCAGTCATCAAGGACTTGCCAATTAAATGGTCATTGGAGTGGATCACAACCTCACTGTTCAGGTACCGCTTGAAAAATTGGACAATGTGTGTTGGAAATTGCATTATTACTAGTAATATTATTAGGAACCTATACACAATATAATATAAAATAACACATTTCTTTTTTTAAAATCTCGTGAGAAAAGCCAAAACATTATTTATATATTATTGGTGTATTTCTCAGGTAATCAAAATTTAAAGTGCAAAATAACATTGATCTTGTAGACGACAAATTACAGATAGATGTTTTGAACTGCCTTGTTACTTACATAAAGAATGTGTTTTTCATGAAAATTAAAACCTTTTCTTAGAATAGAAAACTAATAGAAAATAGAAAATTAATTCTTAGGTGATTATTCATATAAACAAACACACTCACATCCCCCAATGTGTTAGGAAACTGCTACTGAATTGTGGGGAAAAAAAATTGTGCACAGATATTTAAAAGTGAAACACTGATATCTTAAAATTTTGTATGGTTGTTAATATTCCATCACATGAAAAACAGGAGATCTAAAGAAGGATTCCAAAGAAAAAGGGCATGTCAAAAAGCATGTAGAAAGAGAGTAATTTAAATGCTTATATCTTAAACTCCTCTCTCTCTCTCTTTCTCAATATATATTAATATTATGGAAACTTTGATTAGAATTATTTAAGAAGTAATAAAGAGACTGAGTAAAGATTGAGTAAGTCTTTAACAATAAAATCAAAAGATGAACATCTAGTCATCAATAAAATCTTTATTAGGAACTTAAGTCAGAATTTGTAAATTTTGGTTGTTTATGATTTATTTTTATGTTTTCATATATGAGAAATATATAATTCATTCATCTTAGTCACTAGTCATTGGAAGAGAGAATTAGAGAGAGAAATTTTAGGCTATAGAAAGAACTATATTGTAATATTTACGTGTCCTAGCACACTGTAGTTCTACTTTAACAACAACGAAAAGATTATCAGTAATAGGAAATTCAGAGAAGGAAGAATGCAAATTACCAAATTTGGGTTTTTTAATTTTAATTTTATAAGTTCATTATTATTTGAGTCCATACTTATAAATTTCCCGTAAGCTTGGTTATTAACTAGGTTCTGGAAATCCTAATGAAATGTCCTTAACCTATTTAATATTTCCAAATATCACTCTGAAACTATTTTTTTTTCATTTATGCTTTTTCTTCTTATGATGGAGTCAGATGGGAAATATGAATTACAATTTTACTCAGTCAACTTATATTAAAGCACAGCTTGCACAAAACAATGCCTACCATACTGTGGCTTAAATCATGAACTCAATAAGGGCTTATTGAAATAAATTAACTAGAACTATATTGCATTGCAGGTGATGCTACTGGTACATGTGGAGATCCAGGAACTCCCGGTCATGGTTCTAGACAGGAAAGCGATTTCAGAACTAAAAGTACTGTACGTTTTGCTTGTGAAACTGGTTATATCCTTCATGGCTCAGAAGAAAGAACATGTTTAGCTAATGGCAGTTGGACTGGAAGGCAGCCAGAATGCAAAGGTAATCTCAAGCAGAAACTAAATATATTGAGAATGTTGGGATTTAGTGTGTCTCCAAATTCAATTGGGCACTGCTAGGGAAATTACTCTTACCAGTTCCCCCTGCCCACAAATACAAAATCAAAGCAGTAGTATTCCAGTTATACTGACACCATCCTATAAGAGAACTATGACTGGTAATAATTATTAAAAAAAAAATCTTTCACTGGTAATTTGCATATAAACATGTTCACAGCATAGAAAACATTTAGATTTAAAAGAGAAAAAAATTGTTAAAAAGATTTATTTTCCCTCTTTACAATAGTCTCCCCTTATCCATGGGGATTTCCAAGACCCACAGCGGATACCTGAAACCGCAGATAGTGCTGAACACTATATATACTATGTTTTTTAATACTAGTTTATAAATTAGGCACAGTAAGAGGTTAACAATTGTGACTAATAATAAAATAGAACAATTATAACAAAATACAGTAATGAAAGTTACACGAATATAGTCTCTCTCAAAATATCTCATTGACTGTAGTCATTCTTCCTGTGATCTGTCCACCTGTTAACGCAGGTAGCATATACAGAGTGGATATCCTGGACAAAGGGATGAGTTACGTTCTGGGCAGGATGGTGCAAGATTTCGTTATGCTACTCAGAACTTAAAACTTCCAAATTGTTTATTTCTGAAATTTTCGATTTAATATTTTCAGACCATGGTTGACTGAAAGTAACAAACTGTGGGAAGTGAAACCATGGATTAAGGAGAAACTAGTTTACCTATATTTTAGATACTAGGGAAAAAATAGCTTGTTCTTACATGAACATTACCCCAACATCTGCTTTAGCTTCCAGATGTGTAAAAATGGAAAAGTATAGAAAGATACCTAAGAATGAGTAAGATTATTGTTTGTAGAATACAAGTGCTAGTTACTATAATTCATAATATTTGGGGTGTGTGGGTAAAATTGTTACTTGTTCTGACTCAGAGAGTCAAGATGCATAATTAAATCTTAAAAGATTGGCTAGAAAATGAAATGTTGCTGAAAAACTACTCTCGTGATTTAAATTGTTCTTTCTGTGATGATTTTATTGCAAAAACTAAATTTGTGAAGTATTTCTAAAACTTGCTTGATGTTGTACTAAAGATATTGGTTTTATATATAGAACTAATTCCCAATGGAACCTTCTTGAGGGTGTTTTGATTGACTATATTATAGAAACGTTTTATGTTTAAAATTAATATTCATATTCTGGGAAAGATAGTTGCCTTTTTTAACTGGACCAATTTTAATAATCTTAAGAGACAGTTGCAACTTAGTTTATATTGAGAAATGACTTGGAAAACATAGTTGCTGAGAAAAATATAGTAAGGCAAACTAAACTGTTCACTGTATTTCTCAACTTCATTTTCCAAAAGCAAAGTCTCTTTAATGATGTCGGAGTCATTGTTATAAATGCAGCATCGTTCCATGCAGCATTGGTTGGGTGATATGTAAGTTAGTCCTTTGTCCAGCTGACCTACAAAATATTTTTAGAGGAAATGCAGATTGATGCTGGCTGTTTTGTTAGCATGCATATTAAGAATAAAAAGAGAACTATGAGTTTTAGTAAACATGAATTAATATTTTTCTGATAAATCAAGCTCACATAAATCACTTAGGAAAACATTTTACTAGATGAATGGGCAAAGGAAGTGAATAGAAATTATAGAAAAGCAAAAAGATTTGTAAACTATAGAAAAAATTCCACAGAACTCATAAACAGAAAATTATGATTAAATATCAAGGCATAATTTTTCATCTATTTTTAAAATAGTAATAAGAAATTCTTGTGTGTATACAGCAAAATTAGAACTTTAAAACATTTCAAGATGATTTTTGTTATTTTGAGAGCAATTTGACAAAATTGCATAAATATTCATAGGATATGTCTATAGCTTCAAATTATTACTCCTCTTCTAAGGAATTATTCTAAAGAAAATAAAAATATTAAAGTGAACACAATCATAAAAATGCATGTTCATTTCTAATTATTTATAACCACCAATATTTTAAAACAATATTGCATAAAAATATTATGTAAGCATTTGTATATTTACATAATTTAATAGTTTAGAGTCAATGAAATATTAGAATATAGGCCATGACACAATATGAGAAAATGTACATCACATAAAATTTAATTAAAAATCAGATTTAAAATTATGTACTTTATTAGAACCATGGGAAATGATATTCATTTGAGAGAAAGCATGAAAGGAAATACACACAAAAAAACAGAACGCAGTTGTGAAATTATTAGTATTTTTATTCTTTCTTCCAAATATTTTACATTGTTGTTATATTGCTTTAATAATTTACAATAAAATATAAAAGCTCTCCCTGAATGCAAAGGATAAAGCACATGTAAAAATAAAATACCAAATAATGTGTCAAAATGACTTCATTTAATTCATAAATAGGTAAATGCAAATTTAAAGAATATATTATATTTGACAAACTGACAAAATTTTAAAAAATTCATTTTGAATTTAAACTACTTAAACAGTTCACTGTTTATTTTAGAGGTTTCTGTTGATTCTTTGGATAATTTGAAAGAACCGTTTAGTTGCTAACTTTTTGTGAAAGGATTTCTAACTGTGTTATTCTTATATATACGCTTAAACATTTCTTCTTTATAGCTGTACAGTGTGGTAACCCAGGGACAACAGCCAATGGGAAAGTCTTTCGAATCGATGGTACAACATTTTCTAGTTCGGTCATTTATTCCTGCGCAGAGGGATATATCCTTTCTGGACCTTCAGTTAGACAGTGCACAGCCAATGGAACATGGTCTGGAACTTTGCCTAATTGTACAAGTAAGTCTTTTCTTAATATTTAAAAATCATTAGTTATGTGAAAGCATTTGGGACTATACAAGTGTTTGTGTGTGTGTGTGTGTGTGTGTCTGTCTGGTAATTAATAAAACCATGTAAGGTTTTGAAATATTTGTATTGTCTTTCATATTAAAGGATGGCAGTAGTGATCACACTAGTGACTTAAGGATCAGTTTGCTTATCAAGGTACTACATCAGCTGGCACAGGAAAAAGAGATCACAGAAAATAAGTACTATTATATGCAATTTAACAGAGTTTAAGATGATTTAACAGTTGTAATCAAGGTTAAAAACACAAAGGATGTAAATTTATTTTGTCAATCTAATACATATCAATAACCAAATTGATTTTTTAAAAGATGTACTGATTATTTATGAGTTCTTGCACTACTGTAGAAAGTCCTGATAGCTGATTTGCCCTTTTGATATGTTAAAAAAATATATGGCATTTCAGAGATTCTTCATTATAATAAAACTGCCCACTTGAGGGAATTTTTGAAAGATGTATTTAAAATTATTAAAATTGTATAATTTAATGCCTAAATGTGGAATAAAATACTATTTATTTAACCAACAATAATGCATTTATTAGAAAATTATTGTTGCTTATGTTTATTAAGAACTGTATGTGTCAATGTGGGTTTATCAGTTGTAGCAAACTTACCACTGAATGCGGGATGTTGATAGTAAGGGAGGTTTGCCTGCATGGGGGCAGTGACTATATGGAAATTCTCTGTACTTTCTGCTTACTTTTGCTCTGAACCTAAGACTGCTCTAAAAAGTAAATTTATTTTAAAAAAGAATAAAAAGAACTGCAGTAGCATGTACAGTAAATCATAATTTAAAAAAAAAAAAAAAAAAAAAAAAACGTTGCTTAAAATGTGGCCAAAGATTCTAGGAGTCATGAGAAGGGGTTGCTAAGCCTCAATAGCAAAGGAGACAGTGAGGGTATTATTGGGAGTGTCTTTTTTATTGTAATTTGGACAGAATGTAGATACTTTTGCTGGAGGGGGATGCACATTAAAAGTGGGACAATTTGTGAATAACCACATAGATAGGCTTAAGTAAAATTTTTACAAATGAGCAATATGTTGCTTCCAGGGCCCAAAAAAGCACTGGGCTTCTTTCAATGTTGTAGTGCCGAGAAGATCAGTAGTTGTCTCTTGATAGTGTCAGCCATGGAACAGCCCTTGACTGACCAAATAATTCTCAGAAATTTAACTGAGAATGTACTGCCTTGTACTACGTGTGAAGCAATGATCCATCATCCTGCCCCCCATGTTTTTCTGAGCTCCTTTGTATTTGTATTTCCTGAATGAATGGCTCAAACAAATCTACTCAGAGGAGGGTGCCATGAAAGTAATGGCATGCCTGCATTCCTGGAGAAAATTGTTTACATTTAATATCTTGCCTGCAAAGTTTGTGTGTGATAACAGGGCTATTGAGATACCCCATGTGCATTGTGTCTCTTCAGAACTGAAAGCAAACTATGACTGGGAAGCTATTGAAATAAGCATTGAATAGAACAAATTAGCGAAATCCATAATAGCAAAATATTTTCCAGTTATTGATTAAAGCCAGCAGTTTCAGTAGTACTGACTATGGGGGTCTTGATCAGAATTACCATGGCTTTTAAGGTGTGGTAATCCACTTTTTGATGCCATTCATTTTTATCAGGTTTTAACAGTGAGCAAATTGGACCTATTAAAGGGGAAGATAGCAGGAACCTTCAGTAGGTTTTATGTGATGGTCCTAATTTACTGTAGACCTTATTTTAATGTATATTGGACTGGATTAACTATTATAATTAGGAGGGAAGGTCCCTGGGATTCTGTTTTATCAAGCTGATTGTAAGTGCCAAATAATTAATTTTAATTTATTACCATTTGATTCAGAGTGCCATATGGGATATTTTAGAATATTGGCACTATGGCCAAGGGGAATTTAGACAAGGCAACAGTTAAGCATTTAAGGTGAGATATATATGTGTGTCCTCTATTGTATGTTTGGTAACTCCCGTAAAGTACAAGATGTACCTTATGTATATTTGGTGGAATCTCCAGGTATAATTGTAATTTGAGCCCCAGTCTCTATTAAGACCATAAAGATTTTTTAAGTGCTGCATATCAGGAGGTGTTAATTTAAAACCTATGTTGTAGGCCGGGCACAGTGGCTCACACCTGTAATCCTAGCACTCTGGGAGGCTGAGACGGGAGGATCCCTTGAGGTCAGGAGTTTGAGACCAGCCTCAGCAAGAATGAGACCCCATCTCTACTAAAAATAGAAAGAAATTAGCTGGACAAGTAAAAATATATAGAAAAAATTATGTAGGCATGGTGGCACATGCCTGTAGTCCCAGCTACTAGGGAGGCTGAGGCAGAAGGATTGCTTGGGCCCAGGGGGTTGAGGTTGCTGTGAGCTAGGCTGACGCCATGGCACTGTAGCCTGGGTAACAGAGCGAGACTCTGTCTCTAAAAAATAAAAATAAAAAAATAAAACCTATGTTGTAGGGATGTGAAAGCCTATCAGTGCCCTTTTATCTTTCTGTTGAATAGATTATTTTAGTAAATTTTATATTTCCAATTGAGTCCAATTGTGGGATTTTGTTTCAGTTTTTTTTTTTCTTTTCCTTGTATCCAAGGGTATTTTTGTAAGGAGGAGGTAGTTACTGAATACACTTTAGGGGGAAAGGTGGTTCTTTCTACTTTGTCCATATTTATAAGTTTCTTCCTCCAGAGAGTTTCAAATCAGTCTATTCAGTGTTAGGGGTCTCCTTGAGGGCATTTGTCACTTATTGGGTTTAGGGACTCCAGGCTTAAGTCAGGTTTGAATTAAGCCCATAGCTGTGCTGTGGGTTGGTACAAGTGTACTTTCTCTGTAACTCTGAGAATCAGGATCTTTTTCATGGCAGATACATAGGCAGCAGTGGCTGCAGCAACCAAGACACTCCATAGGTTTCTAGTGAGCTATCTGCTTTTAAAATTGTAAATCTGAGCACACCAGTTGGTGACTACTTTTTCTCAGATGGGCAGCCACTGGATGGGCCTGCTTAGTGCACAGTGTATCAATCTTTCCCCTGAGCACTCCATAGAATAGGATCAACCCGTGTGTGAGACATACAATCAGTAGTCGTAGGATAAGACTTGCTTCTCTGAGCCTCACATCATTCAATTGAGACACATGATTAAATCTAAGACAAACAGATAGGTCCAGGCTGAAATATATACAATTCAGGATCACTGTAAGAAGGGCCCCAATGCCATATTTCTGTCTCTAAATGTCAATTTTCAATACTTCTGACTTGGGTTTAGCATTTGAATCTATGACAGACACTAGAGAAAACTCAGCAAATGCAGCATAAATCAGCACATCTCAAAATGCAAGCACACGAACACATCTCAAAGCACTCTCTAACCCATAGGCAGAAGAGCCAGTTATTAAGTCAAAAGCAACAGAAGGAAGGCCCCCAGGTAATGGTGATCATCACTTAGACCACTTCACAATGTCAGTTGTTATGTGGTTGCCTAGGGAAGGGCAAGGGGGATCAACCTCCTCCTCAAAATTCGTTCAATATTAACTGATGCTGCCACAAGACTGAAGATTGAAGATATACTAAGAAGGTATGAAAGACTGCCCATATATTGAGACTTTCTAAGCAGAATAGGGCAAGCACCTAAGCTTGGTCAGAAATGGCTTACGTGAAGGGATGGATGAATAGCTTTGTTTTCTTATTGGGGTTAGTGGCAGGAACTTGGGGATAGTTCCTGTGTGTGAGCCAGGGTTTGTATGGTTTGAACTTCCCTGCTGGTCCAAAACAAGGAAGCAAGCTGACTTTCTTGCCAACTTACCTAGATGTGGAAAATGGGAAGTGGGAAGTAGAACTTGAAACATCAAAAATGTAGTCAGACTCTTTCTGATAATGGTTGTCAAACATTTTACTTATTTATATGTTGTCAACCCCACACTACATTATTAGGTACTTTTATTTAGTCAATTGTTTCTCTAAGAGATTTAAATAGTAAGACAAATCTTAAGTATTTATGTTTGCAGTTACCACTTCAGGGATTCTACATTCTATTGTGTAGATCCATATTTCTAAGTAGTAGTATTTTTCTTCATCCTGAATGACTTCCTTTTAGTATGTTTCATAGTGCATTTCTACTAATGATAATTTTTTTCAACTTTTCTTTGTATACATGTGTTTATTTTTCATCTTTTTTAAAAACATATTTTTGCCAGTTATAGAATTCCATATAAAAAGTAGTATTCCTGGCCTTGTGTCAGCACCAGATACTGTTACATCTGATAGTTCTATGCAATTGTTTTCCCCACCTTGGGGAGTTTCCTCACAGGCTGATCAGAAATCTGCTGACTACTTGAGAAGTTCCATTCCTAGATCTCCAGAGGTCTTTCTCTATGAATGTCCCACAAACTCTATCCACATGGTTTTCTCTTGACTCTCAGATCCATCTTTTCAACTCAGGGAGTCTGCTGTGCTCTGCATGGGTTCCCCTCCCCTGTGCCATAGTCTGTAAACTGTCTTAAGATGAGGCAATCAAAGGGCTCATCTAATTTGCTTTGTTTTTACCACTCAAGGATCACTGTGCACTCTGTTTTGTTTTTTGCCTGGTTGTCCGATGTCCACTGCTTTGAAATCTTTATTTTTTAATACTTTCCTTTTTTTTTGGTCATTTCAAATGGAAGATAAATGATTTTATTTAATACGTTACTCCATCTTAAAGGATAGCAGAAATCTTTCTACTTACTTGGAAAATGTCTCATTTTTGCAATGCTGAGCAACCTAACAATGAACAAATATGCTTCACTGTTTCCATACTGTACTATTTCATCTGAGGCTTTCAAATTCTTCTTCATCTTTTAAGTATTAGCTCAATGACACATTTGGCAAAAAGCCTTCTCAGGACACTTCTTCCTCATATTCTTTTTTATCTAAAAGTGATCTCTCTGTACTATTTAACTCTTCTATAGCAATTACCTGTACCAGTAAACTTGAAACTTCATAGTAACCAGGTCTTTTTATCTCACTGACCCTTTAGAGTCAAACACAGCACCTAATGTATAAGAATCACTCAATAAATAATTGTTGACTGACTGAAATACACAAATTTTATATTAGCTAACAGTGTACATGATTTACCATTTCAGCTCTGTTTCAAATTATTTATAAACGGGACCTATAATTTTATAGCTAAGATAGTACATAGATCCTGGTATATTGCATGTTGTCAATATATAGTGAGCAAAGAAAGTGAAATAATGAGAATATTCAGAGTAAAAGAAATAGACTAACATATTCATTTTTTCCAATTAATAATTATTTCATTTGCCCATGGAAAAATACTTCAATCTTTTATTTAAAGATTTTTTTCAATTTTAGCAAAGATAAATATTCTATTCTTGTGATTGAAAATTACATTGATTTTTTTTTATTGAACAGTCTCCATTTTTCCTTTGGAATTTGTAATCAAGTTAAAATTCATTCAATTCAAAACAAACTGGTTACAAATAACATATTGAAAATATGAAAAAAAAGCTGCTTATATTATTCAAAGAGAAATATATTGAATAAAATAATTCAAGTGTTAGTATTAAACTGTTTACAAATATTTTAATAGAATTCAATGGTTGAATTCATTATTGAATTCTATTAAACTAAAAGCTGAAATTTTGTTAGTTTATTTACTTCATAAACAAAAAATGCTAACACCCCAATAAAACACAAGTCAAAAAGCCAAAAGAAAAATAAACTCCTAAAAAAAAGCAAAGAGAGAGGTTTCAATGGATGTTAAAACAGCCTAAAATTCTGTAAAGAATCTAACATCCTGATAGCATTTATATGTGGTGATCAAATTGAATTAGTAGCAGTACTTCAGTCCTTCTCATTAATATGCAATGAATGTAAATTTAAATATGTGATTGATAGAATCAGATCATTTTGGAGACTAGACTCACATTGCATAGATCAACAGAGGTACCAAAGCATTTAAAGAACTTCCTGAGCACTGGCAGAGCTCAATGCTAAACAATAATTCTACCACACAAATGATGGAATTTCCTATTCAATTTAACTCTTCCCTATACATACCAGAATGGTTAAATTCAAGTAAAAATGTGTTGATTTAATATAATTGCCCTTTGTAGGCGTTATTTTTTATAGTGACAGTAGGCAAGGATGTAAATGTGAATTTGAAATAAATTAAATTCGGTATGAAAAAATGTAAACTACCTGACCAAGATTTCCAAACCAAGATCCTGATGGCAAGTCTCTGAAAACCCAAATGTCTTTGTTATGCCATAACAAAATACCTGAGACTGGGTAATTTTTAAAGAACAGACATTTATAAGTTCCTTTTATAAGGACCTAACCCATTCATGAGGGCAATTCTCTCATGACTTAATAACTTCCTAGAGGCCCTGCCTCTGACTACTGTTGAGTTGAGGTTTAAGTTTCAACATGAATTTTGAATACAAGCATTCAAAGCATAGCACCAAATAAATAAAACTTTCCTTTTTTTCTTCCATTCTAATGATTACTATTTCTACTCATAAATAGTAATATCTGTCATTGAGTGTTTACCATTTGTTAGGATTTGTGCTAAGTGCTTTACATAATTCTCTCACTTAATTATCACAACAAGTTTATCAGACATATACTCCTATCTGTTCTATTTTACATCTGAAGAATGGAATCTTAGAAAAAAACACAACTTTCTTTTCCACGGTAACACAGCTAGTAAGTGTTGGATCTAAGATTTAAACCCAAGTCTATTGACTCAAGAAGCAATGTTCTCGAGTTTACTTGTGTCTCTTCTTTTGTATTTTTCCCCTTTTTTGTCTTCTTGCTTCATTCTATATCCTCATTACAAAGGTCAAGTGTTTATGACATGAAATAATAACAGGGCATTGCTGATAAAGAATATGAAAATGTCTCATTAATTTGTAGCCTATTTTTCTCTAAATTTGCTAATTTCTATTTTCTCTGCATTTAATAATTTCGGTTTTGAAAATTATATCATTTCTTAATGAAATCGCCTCTTTTAAAATTTGATTTTACTCAACAATCCCTTTTGCTTAATATCACAATTTCTTATATATATTTAATTAGTGATTTTTTGTTAAATATACAATGCAAATATGTCAATAATAAATCTACAGACCTTGCAAGATATTTTAATGTGATGAGTCAAAGAAAATGAACTGGAGAACTGTTGAATCTCACACATAATCATTGACAAAGAGGATCTGGTAGAATTTGGACAATATCAGTTGAAAGAGAGAAAATCAATATTGATGATATGGTAGATGGTTCAATATAAGAAGATTTGACTATGAAAGAATTAATAGAGTCCCTCAAAAAATAATAAAGCCCTTGAAATATAAACTAAATATCATTTTACAATGGTGTGGTGAAAATAAATTATAAAGTATTGAATTCTATTTGCATATTTTCACTTTTTTATTATAAAATTTTATCACTCTAAGTGGTTTTTCCCTTGGGTAGTTATCCTTGGGCAACTAGTACTTCCTGCGTAATGAACATCAGAGGAATGATCTGATTTTTAGCATGTTATTTTATTTTTAACATGTAGCAATATATTTTTATCCAAAAAAGCTTTGAAAATGAAACAGAAAGAGAACTCTGGGTATATAATGTAATTGGATTTCTTATGGATTCAGTTACATGAAGTATACTATCACTGGGCACTTTGGCAGGAACTGAGAAGAAAGAGTCCAATAGGTAAGGTCTCTCCTCTCCTTATATTTCAAAGGCCAATAAAGTAATGTTGGCATTCCAAGCATTTTTGCCCTTTGAGATTTCTGACTAGGGTGATTTGCAACTATGCCTTTTCATTTGCTTGATTGCCCAGCAGCAAAACACACATACACACACACTCAAACACACACACTCCTTTTCTGTTTTTAAAAAACCCAATCCAGTCACACATGTATATGTGTCAGCTATGATTTGCTTTGTCCATTTTAATGATTTTAGAAATATTTTTGGAATAAATATAATTTAATTATAATGGTAATGTCTCCCACCACCCATGCCTGGCCATAGTAGAGATATTGGTAAAAAGATAAAATTTTGCTCACCTAAATTCTACAATCATTCAACCAGCTTCAGACTAACTATGAGTTGAGAAATTGACGCTTTAATTAATCTTTTTCTAAAAGTGTACCTCATAAGCAAAAACTCTTCCCTTTTCCTAGCACCAGTTTTTCTGCAACTCCAGATAGGTCCCTATAGTATCAATTATCAGTGCTGGAAAGAGAAGCTTCCTGAAGATAACAGGTTTTCTCCTGGATGGATAAAAGATCATATCATGAAATCAAGAATCATGCATTCAGACATCATAAACAGTTTGATAGAAGAATTATAAATGTTAAAAAGCATCTTCAGAACCAAACCAAGATGGAAGACAAAGACATTTGCCATAACACTAAGTAGCTCAAAACAGCACCCTGATTTTAAACTTTGGTGAAATTATTTTATGTGATGTCCAGACTGAAAGAATGATCTAGAAACCAACAACAAGTAATTACTCATTCAAAAATACATTTTTTTGTGTGTCGGCACAAAACTCTTCAGGATTATAATTATGTGGGAAGCCTTTCCTTTCAAAGTCTGACAGGCATAGCACCTCCAGTACCCAGAGGCCACAGTCCACAGTGCACATGATGTTTTGGAAAGAAGACCTGTGCTAGGATGGGGCTTGTCAAGTGGAGTAAGGATTAGCCTTCAGGCCTGTAAAAAAAAATGCGCTCATTAGTTTTCTTGGATTTTTTAAAAATTTATTTATCAACCAGAACTTCTGTTTACAAAATGACCAGTGCCCAACGCCCTGTATCTGGCAGATCTTATTCATTTGGACCAGGGCCAGCATACTTAATCAGGTCGAGGTGATAAATGAATCTAAAGTTTTTTTGTTCCAAATGAACGGCATAGATTTTTGCTTGATTTTTGTCACAAACCTGAAAATTCTCAAAGATTTTTTCTAGCAGAGAATAGGTCAAGGAGTAGGGCTGGTCTCACACAGGAGAGGGGTAGAGGATATTCCTTCATGAAACTGGGTGAAGTTAATCTAAAATAGAATCTAAATCTCCTGAAGAAGTGAAATCTATCCCTTACTGCAGCGGTTCTCAAACAGGGAGAATGTTGCTTCCCAGGGGATATTTGGCAATGTCTGAAGATATGTTTGGTTGTCACAGTGCAGGGGCAGGGGATTCTATTGGAATCTCACAGGTAGATGCTAAGGATACTGCTGAATATCCTGCTGTGCAGCCCACAACTAAGAATTATCTGGCTCCAAATATTAACAGTGTCAAGGTTGAGGAACCCTACCTTCCTGAGATCTAAAAGAGAAAACCAACTTTTGAATTTGGAGATTACGTAAAATCAGAAGCATTATGAGAGGAATAGTTTGGCCATCTTTTTGGAGCTTCATTTTGGTGGTAAAACTCTGTTTGGAGCTTGAAGCTAGAAGCCTGGTAGAGTATACGTGTAATGATGCCCAAGCAAGCATGTTCATTGCTGCATTATTTGTGATAGGAAAAAATGGAGTAACTCAAGTATCAATCCACAGCTTGCATAAATTATATTGCATATATATCTACATAAGGAATATTATGCCATTAAAAATAAGTTACATGTATTATGTGTATTAACATGCAAAAATATCTATTAGATAGTGAATAAAAGATGAATTATTTTAAAGAAGTGTGAGTAATGTGATCCTATTTGGTTTAAAAATGCACATTTATAATGCTCATGTAAGAAGTTAAAAGAGAAAGCAGTTTTGAAGTGGCATAGATTGACTAGAATTACCACAATTATGTCTTATTTTTAGCGTAGAGCTTATTATGATAAACTTAGATTTATCATAAATAATGCCAAATGGGCATCAATTACATTAGAGAAGAAAGAGAAACTTCCTACAAAACAAATTGAAGCCCTTAAAATAATTTATGTATTTTTGAGAATTTGAACTGACTGTTTAATCATTCCTTCACATACTCATTCACTTACTTATTCTTTAATCAAACATCTAATCTCTTAGGAGTCATGTACTAGACTATGCTCTGAGAATACAGAATACAAAAGACACAGAATATCTGTCTTGATGGAGTTTATTGATGTGTGTGATGTGTGTTTTAGGATTTTGGTGATCTTAGGTTTTCTTGCAATAAACCACAGTGTCCTGTTGTCATGCACTGATGTCTCTGAATTTTAAATCCTAAGGAGCTATTCTAAGGTTTTGCCTGGAGAGACCAAAAGCTTTTTTGTTGTTGTTGCTGAAAACAAGCTGGTAGTGAATGAATGGACTTGTGGAGCAGGTGCTGTTTATAAAGACTGTTGTTATTAGAAACTGCCTCTTTGACTAGCCTTTGCTTCATTAGGAAGTCACCAAACAAATCCTTCTGAAGCTTTTGTTGTCAGGCATTTCATTCATGACGGTACCACAATATGCAGAACTCTTTCTTCATGTATCTGTAAAATAAACCCTCTGTCCTTTTGGTATCTGCATCTCAGCTCGTGCCTTTCGACTAGTCTGGCTGTTCTTTCCTGCCAAGATTCTAATCCCATTTGTAAAGCACTGCCCAGAAAATAACAATTTGTAGGTGTTCTCTTTAATTTCCTCTTCCTAATTAGGAATCTATTTGATAAATATAAAATAACTTCAAATAAAATAAAATAAATTGAAGGCTTACACTCATTTTTATATGGTTGTAATTTTTTAAACGTGAAAAGAAAAAACGTACTTATGGTAAATGAACAGGATTATTTGATTTCCTGTCCAATTCAATTGTATCATGAGAAACAGTCTTTTCTTCATCAATAATGACAGGAAGAAAAGCCATCCTGTATGCAAAACTCTAATTAGGATTGAGATAGAAACACTCAAAGAGTTTGATTTCAGCAACGGTCTTGAGGGTTCCAAAAATTATTAGGTGGAGTGCCCTGAACAGTGTTCTTTAATTTAAATGCCATTATTCATAATCTTAAAATTTCTTAAGCTCAACAGATCAGAATAATATGAAAGGAATCTTGACATTCATAATTCTTCATGGTAAATTAATAATACAGTATAACTGAAGTGCTATTAAGGTCTTCTATGCTTTAATTCCTTCTTAGTCTTTAATCCCGGACCTCCAAAATGCTGGAAAGAATGAATTTAAAAGAGAGAGAAAGAATGGGAGTTAGAGGGGGAGAAAAAAAAATTACCCAGATTTACCTGGGGAAATTATTTACTCTTTTATGAATAAAAAGATTTACTATACTAAAAGGCAAGCATACTACATGTTTTTTTAATCTCCAGAAAATAAAAAGTATAACATGTTTTTTTTCTTCTTCTTAGCTGCCAGAAAGCTTTTTAGCCAATTAATTCAAATCATGCTTAAATCCTGTGCCTCAAAACAGCACTTTTGTGACATATGTAATCTTTGTAGTGTTTTATTCTTAAATGCCATATTGTGTTATTTGTATTTTCTAAGCTATCTCAAGTTTTTGAAAGTTTTGGAGTGGCATGATAAATAAATCATAATATTATATATGCATTTACACTCATGGGCTTGAGGCCAGGGCAACTGATAGAACCCCATGCTCAGAAAGGTCCTTTGCTTAGAGTTTAATGTTCTGTGACAGTCATCTCAAAATTCTTAACAATTGTATCTTCAATTTTTTGTTTCATAAATGAAGTCCTCTGTGACAATGGAGCTTGTGCTGAGGGCTTGGAGCCTCTGCCCACCTGTGGCCTGCCTTCCTGCCTTCCTCCTTGCATCCTTGGGATGGGTTCTCAGCTTTTTGCTCCCCACGGTCTGATTCCCCTGGCCCTGCCTGACCTCCCCATTCCCACTTTTGCTCTGGGACCACAGACACACACCATTGACAGACCACAGCCTGTCAATTGCCGTCAGTAGAGAGAGATTCACATTACACTGTTGTCCTACCCCCTTGTGGGGGTTGGGTGCAAACGTGGGGATGGTCAGAGTTGGGTATATTCATGAAGTCTTGAGGCAGAGCAAAGAAGCAGCTGTATCTGTCCTGGGCTGGCAACACCATGGACAAGGAGTTGGGTTGATGAGTCCTCTCTCCCACCCTGCAGTCCAGGTGCAAGTGCGTTCCAGGGTGGAGCTTGCAGTTTGCTGGGGATTGCTCTTCTGCTTAGGTTGGTGGCCAGCTGATGAAAATGAGAAATTGATTTCTCTACTACCAACGGTAGCATTTTCATTTTATTGAACCTACAAATTATGTATCCCACCCTGTATGTAATAAATTCACATTTTATACTTTATTCATTCTTTTATTTATCTAGTAAGAAATATTCTTTTTGCACTTAGCATTGTTTTAATTAAAAAACCATTGTAATATACAGTTGATTTCTGCTGTGCAGAAAATGTGCTCTGAGTTCAGTAGGCCTGTAAATTGGAGATTTCAGTAGCCATATATAAGAAACAGACCTCAAATATCAAGTTAGAAATCTGATTCTATAGGATGATTTCTCTCTGTGGTCTTATGATGCAGGTAACAGAGATGACTTTAGATGGCATTAGAGTTCACTGTAACATAATGGCATATTAACCTAGCCTTTTCAGGGTCTAAATAACAGTTTCTGAACCATATGTGTAGAATCTGTAATAAGTATTCGTGATCATAATCTGGAATTGCCAGTATGTGGCTTAAATATGCTTATGTTTTATGATTAAAAATAAATACAATAACTAATTTTCCCTACTTATCTATTAAATATGCCATATGCTTACTACTCCTCTTCATTAAATACATGCCACATTAACCATCTGCTCTTCTAATCCGATACTGATAGTAATCAGTTGTGGAGACCCAGGTATACCAGCCAATGGACTGAGATATGGAGATGATTATGTGGTTGGACAAAATGTGTCTTACATGTGCCAGCCAGGCTACACAATGGAATTGAATGGCTCCAGAGTCAGGACTTGTACTACTAATGGCACATGGAGTGGAGTAATGCCAACTTGTAGAGGTATGATAATAATTTCTTCAACATTTTAAAACGGTAACCACCATGTATTTTCTTATGCTTTATATGCAGATTTAAAGTACATTTAAATAATGGTTTTTAGCCTTAATGCCATTTTTCTAGTACTGAAAAATGGCTGATGCAATTTTTTTAACCATAGTGTAATATACAGGATTTAAAAGCAATATTTTGACAAAACATTGTATCTTATTGTGAGTAGTGACAGTGAGCTTTAGTGTAAACAAAAGAACAAAAATATTATTTCTGTTTTATTAATATTACTAACCTTAATGAATTATAAATAATTTGCCCATCCACTTGGGTCAAGTTATTCAAGGATGGAGAAAAATACTTTCTATAATTTGGGAATAGGCAGCCTGAATTATAGAACTATAATTTTTCTTAAAGGAGAAAACTTGTGTGTTCAAAGAATGCAATCTAGAATTAATGTTTTAGTCAACATAGGTACTGGTTTGCTATATTAATCTGTTTGTTTTTCCACTGGAAATATTTTCGTGATTTTTTTGCCAATTTTTTGGATCAATTGTGGAACACTGTAGATGTAATGTCAGATAATGTATATTGTTTTATAATAACTTTGATTTGTAATAATTGAGATTTCTCATTCAGGCATTTTTAAAATGTCTGTGGACTAATAGTTTAATATCTCCCTGACCTATAATCTAACAAAAAACTATTCCAATGTGTTTATCTTTTTCATCATGATTATTCTGTTTCAGAATTTGATCACTTTAAATATGCATTTACTGAAAATATGAAAATAAATGAATACACATTTTTATATTTTAGAAGTTATTTTATACATTCATTATTTCATACTGATAATTGCGATGTTAACCAACACCAAGAGATTATTCATAATGTGTTATTAGTCATAATAACACAATCATTCCTCATTTTTAGATTTTGAACTTGGTACCCTTCCTTTGTCATTCATCTCTACCTTATCCATCCTGTCTTTACTTGAGGACAACTTGAAGCAATTTAAACAAAATAAATTTAAAAAATTTTAAAATGCATTTATAAATTCTGTAAGTCTTAATATGTGAGTCTATATGAGTCTAAGTAAAGAGAACCAATTTGGATATTTTAATCAGATTCTTGATCTGTGTTTTCAAAAAAGTCACAAAACTACTTCCAAACTCCTTGGTTACAATGCTGACACTATATACAATCAAACAACCCAACTCTTCAGTCTATCTAAAGGTCATTGAAGATAATTTTATATAAAACCAATAATTTATCAGTTAGGGCATACTAGATAGAAGGTCACCCTCTATTTGCCTTCCCCTAGATGTCAGGCAGCTTGCTGTTTTGTAAGAGAATCTCTGACAAGCAGTAGCCATTATGTTGCCAAGAAAAAGTTGCATCCTAGAGGGATTAATTCCAGGGATGTCTCAGGAATACTACCAGGAGAATAAAACATGTCACACCATATTGTCCTCAAAAAGGTTAAATTAGCACATATGCTTCCTCTAATGATATTTATTTATATTTTTTTTACACCCAGGATATTTCAACAGCTGTGTCTAATCACTTTTAATGTAATTGCAGCTGTTACCTGCCCAACTCCTCCCCAGATCTCTAATGGAAGGCTGGAAGGAACAAATTTCGACTGGGGCTTTAGCATAAGCTACATCTGTTCTCCAGGCTATGAGCTGTCCTTTCCTGCTGTTTTGACTTGTGTAGGGAATGGTACCTGGAGTGGTGAAGTACCACAGTGCTTACGTAAGTATCATTTCCATACTTAAAATTATATTTTAAATAACAGCTGTTACTTAAAATTTTCAAATTTTTCTAGAACCAATATGTGATTGTTAAGCTCCCTCCAATGCCTAATTAAAATTCAAAGAAAACCAGTATGTAGCTACTTTTCATGTAATCCAATCATTATATTTCTTCTGCTCAGACTCCAAATTTTAGGCTAACCTGCTTTGTTTATAAACTTATTATTTTTCAAAGTAGAGAGCCTCTTAGATTAATTTTACTGCAGGAAAATTATTCTTATTTATGTCCAATTTGTCATAAATGAATACTCTGTAATTTACTCTCAAATCTTTTTTTTGCAATAAATCCATGTCACTTCTGCATGTTCATTCAAATCAAGTTTTTATGATGGCATTTGTCATAATAATGATTGTGATTATACATCTAAAATTACTAGGGTAAACATAGAGATAAAAGATTATTATTATTTTCAACAGAGTTTCACAAACACACACATCTCACACCAAATAATAAATCAGTGACAGATTTATCAAAGACTTAAATCAAAAGTTTTAAATATTAAGTGTCTAAATGACCTCACATTAAGAAAGAATTTCTTAAACAAGATGCAAAAGGTATAATCCACAAATGAAAAAGTTGAAAAAATCAGCTACATTAAAATTTTAAAATTTCTTATTATCAAAAACCAAGCACAAACTTGGACAATATAATCAATATGCATTGAAAACAGTGATAATATTTAGAATGCATAAAGATTTTCTAAAACAAAAAAGACAATATAATAAAATGTGCAAAAGATGTGGGCAGTTATTTCCTAACAAAAAGATTGAATAAAAACGTTAGTATCAAGTATTGGTGAGGATGTGGAGTGACGTAAATTTCTATAGATTCTTTATGGGTGTGTAAATTCACACAACCATTTGCAAAGCTAGTTGCTATTATTTAGTATCATTAAAGATGTGCAGAGTCTATTGCCCAGAAATTATGTTCCTAGGTATATGCCCTTCAGAAAATTTTGTACGTGTTCCTGAAGAGACATGTACAAAAATAATGATATCAGCATTGGTTTTAGTGGTAAAATTAAACAATTTAGCGCTTATATATACATATTTATACACACATATGTATATACACCATAGACACACATACACACACACATAAATGTGGCACAATTACTAAGAAATGTATGGAAATGAAAAACCTAGAATTCAGGATGAGACAAAGTATGCTACACTGCGCTTGAGAAAAGGGGTACTATCCGGGTGGGGCTCACAAAGAATTGCAACAGTTTAGCAATTTTCGGTTGCTTAAGTTGAGTGTCAGGTTCATAAATAGTCATTTAATATCTTGCTGTGATTCATTTTATATAAATATTCTTTTCAATGAAACATATTTTAGTATAAAATAAATATATATTTAGTAGACATACTAAGTAGAATTATGATGACTAACTGGAGACAAATTATTAGGTGTACTTTGGCACAGTTTATTTGAAAAGCTTTCTATTAAGTGATGGCAAATACTGGGCATACACACCACCATTTTACTTCCTCATCAGATCACTCATGATACATTTATCCAGAGATATATTATTAACCAGTTAGATTGAGCATGAGAGATAAACTAAATTATTATTACACTTGTGGTCTATTAGACTGCAGTTCGTGTACTATCCAAAGGAGTTCCTTCCAGGTATTGTAATATGATTTTTAGAATAAGTCTGTTCCAATGCTTCAGTGTTGATGACACACAAAGTGACCCTTAAAATTACGATTCATGGCAAGGATCATCTTAGAAAATACGAATGCTTTCTTAATAAGACTAGAAACTCCGTGGCTACTCCAGAATAGATAGGATCAAGGAGGTTTTACAAAGATGGATTTATGGCAGGTTTACTTGTTTGTTTGATAAGACTGAAAAAAAAAACCCATGATCAAGAAGTTATCTTGGTATAGTATTTTACTTCCGATTCCATTAAAATATAAATAATAAAATATTTATTGACATTTAAATTAGAATAGCTATCTAAATATAATAAGGTTAACTTTGCCTCAACTTCTTTACATGTATCATCTCTACTACATATAACAGAGCTCCTGGGAAACATGTTTGGTCAAGACATTTTCATAGATAACGATATTTGAGCTACGAGAGGGAAATCAAATTGTAAGGACACAGTGTAACTTTACCGCCATTCATGGAACCAGCTACATTGATATGTGGCCTAAGGTCATGCTGCTAGTAAATGGCAGAGTATGAATTCAAGTTCAGAAAAGGTGGACTTAAGAGGCAATATTCTTATCCATTGAGTAGACAAATTCATTAATTTTAGGGACTTTATAAAGAGGAATGTTTTTTCTCTTTAATTTTGTTAAAGATATGTCCTTTCATCTTAAAGTTTGCCTTTGTGAACTGAAGCCATTTAAAAATAAACCCTGTGTTATTAGTCTTTAAACCTGACATCAGTTGGTTGTTTGGTTTACCACATGCAAATACACAGATAAAAAACAGATGGAAAGAGAGGGTAGTAGGGATTGAGTTTAGGTTGTTGAGTCTCCCCCCTTTCTTTTCTATGTTGAATAGAGATAAGATTCTGAGATGAATGACTTTGCAGAAATATGCAAGAGAAACACTTCAGAAACAGGTTAGAAATAAGCGGTAGAAACAGTCACTCAAGCTGAAATGCCATTGATGATGTTTACTGAGGAAATAGCTATTGAGTTCAAAATGTGCTAGATATACAAAGATTAATATGACCAGATTCTTGGCCCTTAGGGTGTGATGATATACGTTATTGCCAGAAGTGTTTGGATGCCAAGTAGCACAAAGGTGTGCAATATCCAAGAGATGGTGAAAATTAGAACACAACAAACCAATGGTTATTGTATTTTAACTGTGTTATATTACTCTGAACTTTTCCCCTCTATTTTGTTAAATGTTTATTTGATGATTACTTTTAATTTTAACTTTAAATTCAAGTTTGTCCTAGAGTCTTGAATGTCAGGAAAGGTCTTTCTTTGAATAATGAGCCCGAGACTATAGTATTCTATAATTAAGACATGCATGCATCCCAGTAGTCTTGGGCATTCCTAGATTATTACTGTTGTCTTGGCAGGTATCCTCTTTATTTAGAGTCCCCATTTCACTCTCAAAAATGTCTTGGTTTGGATGATACATTTTATGGTCACCTATAACCATCTTAAGGCAATATTTATACTTAAAAGCTTTTGGTTGTTGCTGTTTGTTTGCTTTAGAGAGAAATTCGCTTTCACATGCTAAATCAGGATATTTTAAAAATGAGTACATTTCAAAATGGTTAAATTTATATGTTATAAATTATGTATTTTTTTACCACAATAAAAAATATTGAAAGCATTTTCTATAGGTACATTTGCCTGGGTTATCTACTCAGTTTAAAACCATTTGGTCTCATCTCCCCATACACTTCTGCATGCTCACTTTGCTCCAGCCACACTGGCCTCCTTATCTTCCTCCAACTTGCTAGACATGCCCCAGCATAGGGCTTTGGCAATGCTGTTTATTCTCATCAGAATGCTATCCCTTGGGATATAAGCGAGGCTAAACATTTTATTTTCTCCAAATCTTTTCTCAGTGAGCAACACTTTTGTCACTTATTTAAAACTGCCCTCATCTCCTACCACCCACCACACACATACACATACACATATAGTCTTGATATTCTTCCCCTGAACTATTTTTTCTCATAGGACCTACTGCCTACCCACATGTTACCTTCTCTTTAAAACTTATTTATTATGTTTATTGTTTGTTTGCTTCCCTCACAAATACAAAAGCTCCACAAAAGCAGGAATCCTATTCTGTTTACTGATATGTTCAAGTGTCCAAAACCACATAGAATGGTGTTTGTCGTCAGTGATTAATAAATATGTTGAATGGAATCATCTAATCAGTTTGTTCTGAAATTCTGTCCAGTTGATCTCTTCAGTAGTTGTTGTAGGGCATTGAGATTCTTTAGTTTTGCATAGATTTGTACTCCGATGGCCTTTTCTCTTAAAAAAATACCAACAATATTTTGAAGAGGAAGGCAGTAAAATACTGGATTATGTGCTTCAAGTGTTCAGAGTATTCAGAGTATAATAAAACAAATAACCATATCTTATATATATACATATAAAATGGCATTGCAATCTCTAGAGTACAGTCTGGAATATTATGGATTGTTTCTTTTTGATAGAGTTACTATGAATTATATGCCTTTTTGAAAGTATATTTCAACTTTGCAGCCTGTAAGTATAGATATGTTATTTGAATCTGATCGACACAAAACAACAAAAATATAAAAATGTCTGTATTTATTAAGGTAGTCTAGTAGGTGAAAAATATCTGAATCTAACTAATTATTTGAACATTACACTGATTTTTTTATTTGGTATTTATTCATGTAGATATAAGCTAGAAAATATAAGAGTTTTCATCGGAATAGATTATTGTGGATAATATGTCACGTTAGTGCAATATTCCAATTAGTTGTCACCATTTTTCTAACCTGTGTACTCTACCAAATTCTAAATAGTTGCTATAAATGTCTTTCTTTCCACTTTCAGCGAAGTTTTGTGGTGACCCTGGCATACCTGCCCAAGGAAAAAGAGAAGGCAAAAGCTTCATATACCAGTCTGAGGTTTCATTCAGCTGCAATTCTCCTTTCATATTAGTGGGATCCAGCACCAGAATATGTCAAGCAGATGGCACTTGGAGTGGTTCGTCACCTCACTGCATAGGTAATATTAATTAAAGGCTCATTATGCTCAGTAATTTTGGAATTAATAGGTAGCAGTGACATTTAATGGTTTCCTTTATCCTATAATCTATAGTTGGCTAAATATGAAAAACAAATGTAACATATTGAAGCAATTAGAAGGCACTGAAAATGAATATTGGTAGAACATATGACATTATTTTTGGCATTTTAAGCTTCCAGAAGAAACACTTGAAATAATTTTGTTGTATATCAGTAAAATAAAAAAAGAAAGCTTTCAGATTAATGGCATTATTAAGTACCAATGTTTATTTAGATCTTACAGTTAATAAAGCATATTCATATGAATGAGACTTGTTCCAAAAATATCCAAAAGATCTATTGATTTCAAATTGGCTATAAGTACATTTCTGTAATCCTAAAATTAAATGCCATCTTTGGTAAACTAACCAACTCAGAGATTATCTACCATTCTTTATACCCAAATGTCCTACAGATATCAGTGAAATCTAAATTACTAAATCCTATTTCTAAATAAAACTTCAGGGGAGTAGTATGTTGCCTGAAATCATAATTTAGCAAGGTCCTTGAGCAAATGTTTTATGCATGTGTACTTTCATATCCTTTAATTTTCCTTAACTTTGTAGCCACAGAGTTAGTTAGATGTCAAGTGCTTTCATTTTAGAAGGGCTCAAAGTTCAAGAATTGCATAATTCATATGAAATGTAGTCTACCTGAATTTCTTGCTTCCAAATTAGGTTTCTATCAATGGAGAGATGTTATTAGATTTGCATTCTTTACTATTACCCAATGCACTTTCACTAAACCCTCGATCATTTAAAACTGTTTCGTATGAGAGAAATGTGACCATTATAAAATTTAAAGGAATATTATGCTTTCAATCTTCACTTTAGAACCCACCCGTACCTCGTGTGAAAACCCAGGTGTGCCACGGCATGGATCTCAGAACAATACTTTCGGATTTCAAGTGGGTACTTTAAATAGATATTTCCACTTAGTATAATACTAGGACACAATGCTTCTTTGGTTCATATGCATATAATCTTGTTGACACAAACAATAAAAAGTCATTTTTGCATGCTTATATCTGCATTCATAAGCACATTAAGAAAAGATAATGGACAAGAAAAGAGTGAAAGTAAAGGAAATTAGAAGAAAAATATGCTTCAATAAAATAGCCTAACTGAACATAAAGGTAAAATAAAAGAAAAAGTGGAGATAGTAATGAGCATAGAAAAATCTGTAAGAAGTATGTAAAAGACAGTAAGTAAGAATAAGTGAGGGAGGAAATGAATAAACTCTACAAGAAGTGGGGACAGCGAGGAAAAGTAAAGATGAAAGAGGTTAAAGAAGAGACTTCTGAGACAAACAGCAAAAATATTAAAATGTGGTTATTCAATAAGGCGTTAATTGTATATTACACTAAAAAATTTTTTTAAACATTGACATTGATGTGAGAAATTTCTGGAAAATGACTATAAGATTTTATTATACAACACATAGTTGGATATTATATTAGAATTCTTTAACATGCTCAGTCATCGTGGCTGACTTTCTTTCTCTCTTTTTCCAATTTAAATTTTAGGGAGAGATTCAGCTAGTTTTCTGTTACAGAGGTGCAAGGGGAGCCAAAGTGCATCCTGACTCTGAAAGGAAATAGGCAATTTACACATTACCCAATTGCCTTGTGTTGCAGGGATTTCTAAATTGTGCTATTCTGTGTGAAATTCACTGTGAACCTGAAGAACATCCATTTCTATGAGAAGGGCTCATCTAAGGGGTGCCATATTTTTGTTGCTAAAAATAGTTTCCATTTATCTACAGTTCAGGCACAGTGTGAACATTGATTTGATAGCATTTCCAGTTCTTCTGGTTTCCCTCAGTCCTGTATAGATAATACAAAAGTGTAAAAACGAGTCTCAGTCTCTATTTTATCACTGTTTTTGGAGAACTGTAGATTCATTTATCTATAGAAGTTTGTATCAATTGATCTAAATCCTGAGAAATGGACAACTAGCTGCACAGCATTAGTCCTCATCGTCATATAGACGAAGAAGCTGAATGTGACTTACTTTGATCATAGAGCAAGTTGATGACAGCAGCCTGATAGAATACAGAGTCTTAATGTTAGTGTCTGTGCACTAAATCATGCTGAGTTTCTGAACAATATGACTCTTTTCTAGTAAATATTTTTTGAGATAATGGAAATGGAAGTGATTGAGTTTAAAAGAATCATCCAACAAAATGAATAGAATCATTAACTCTGCATTTTAATAATTCTATTATAATCAATGAAAAATGTTATCACAAAGTTAACCTAACCTTGAATTTATATTATTTGGGTTAATAAACATCATTAGATCATTATAGCCTATCTGGATCAATATAAGTAGACTAGATTTCAAATATGATAATTAAAATTAAAAATTTACTGAGTATTTTAAATTACAGACATCAGCTCTTATACATGCATATGGCAGGTATGCATATATGTATGTATTACATACTAAATATGTTAACGAAATATGTATAAAGCCAACACAATAAAAAAGTTATATAATTTTAGCTAATACCAATTTATTGGTGGATTCCAGATGAATATATTCTTCTATGCAAGAGGTATCTTTATCAGTTGAGAAAAATTCTTGCTTGCAAATAACAGAAACTCTTTTGAACCCTAAGCCTAAAGGCATTACAGATTATGTGCGGGTATGTGGGGTGTGACCCCAAGTGAAGGAATCCAGGTGACACCCATCAGACCCAGAATGTTGGCACTGGACAGCAGTACTCAGTCTTTTCTATTACTCTCTATTTTTCTGCCTCATGTTTTCTCTCTGTGGATTGGCCATATGGCCAAATGTGCATCATTTCTATTTACATCTCAGCCACATACAAAAAGTGATTGTCTCAACCTCAATTCCAAATTTCCGGAGAAAGAATCAGAATGTCCCAATTTTTATATTCATCATGCTTTGATAAGATGGCCAGTAGTGAGTTTTGAAGTAAAATCACAGCTGTAGGAAGCCCACATCTGGAAGGGGCAAAAGAGAATTATGAATTGCAGAAGCTCTCAAACAATGTTCTTAGTTTCCTCTTTAATGTCTTTATTTGTTTACTCTTTTTCTATATAGATTTATGTAGTAGATTTTTGAACACAAATATAATTATTAACATATAAAAATATATCATCTGTTGCTAGAGATGGTGAAAACTCTATCATTGATAAAAGATACTTAACATTTTTCTCTTCTTATTCAAAAATACTGTAAATTGGAATAACTTTGGCTAAAAGTAGATTGGTAGTGAAGGGAATAGCTGCCAAAATGATTGATAAACATCTAGATTAATTATGGAGTAAATGTCAAGCGCACATATGCATTAACTGTTGTATTGCTCTTTAAATTGAGCTTTGGATAACGGAAGATACATTATTTGGATTTAGGGCTTGGTACATAAAGTTATTATAGATATGAAATGTTTTTAATCTGACTATTTACCCTCAAGATATTTAGCCATAAGATATTCAACCCTACCAAAATAACCATGGTGACAATGCATGATTTCCTGTTGTTATTGATATTAGTATCTATTACGTGGAATGAGGTAAATATTTTACACAGTGTTTTATTACCTTAAATGATGAGTGTAATGACATGAATTATGAAAGAAAAAACTCATAAATATTTTTTTCAATTAAAATCTTCTTCTTGTTTTTGAATACAAACTAAAAAAAATAAACTTTTCTTAAACCAGGAATCACAGGCCAAAGTTGATGCTTAGTCAATAAAAAACCGTGGCATCTTATCTTAAGCGTATGTGTTATCTCTTTATTTTTATGATTTTGCCTATTCTACTTTATTTTTATTAATCTTAATTTATCTATGTCTTTTATTAGAAGCTACCTAAATTTTTCTTGGGTGAAATGTGTAATATAAACACATAATAAAAAATATATAAATTAGTTGTTTAAAAATATATTACAGTCTGGGTGCAGTGGCTCACACCTGTAAACCTAGCGCTTTGGGAAGCCTTCAGGTGGGAGGATTACTTGAGGCCAGGAGTTGGAGACTAGCCTGGGCAACATGGCAAGACCCTATCTCTACAAAAAAAATAAAAAATTAGCCAGGTGTGATGTCATACACCTGTAGTCCTAGCTACTCAGGAGGCTGAGGTAGGAGGATCACTTGAGCTTAAGAGGTTGAGGTAACAGTGAGCTATGATCAGGCCACTGCACTCCAGCCTGGGCAACAAAGTGAAACTCCAGTGCTTTAAAAAAAAAAAAAAAAAGAAAAAGAAAAGAAAACAAAAGAAAAGAAAATTTACAGAGGGTGTATTTAATATATACATTTTGAAACCTTTTATATATATATAAAAGAATATATGTAAATATATATCTTGAAAGTTCTTACGAACCATGCTGATACCATAGATGCAGTGATGAAAATTCTAGCAAGTCAAGAGTCATTTGCTATGAAATTTCGTGGAGGAAAAGACAGATCTTATTGAGAATGTTCTAAATTTATGCAAAATGTGTACTAATCCTCTGACTTCCTATATAAATTTCATGATTTAGGAACTAAGATATAACATTTAAGAGGAGAATAAGAAGTTAAAGAAGATAAGTGACATTTACTAACCCAACATGTCTTAAACTTCTATAATGCATCTACATACAATATTTGAGTCAATTTAAAATGATTTTTATTGAGACATTGGCTGCAATTTAAACTTGATATGGATTATTTTTAATTCCTGATGTAAAAAAACTTTCACTATTAACTTTCACAATCTATACAGTTGGTTATACAAACAGCACTTTTTATTAGTAAATATTTGTGGGAAAGTTGTACAGAAATTACTTTTTCCAATAACTTTTTTGAATTACATTATACAAATTTTTATGATGTCATTATGTATTTTTCTACAAATAAGCAAATTGTATTACATATCATGTTAAAAGTTATTCAGAGTCAGAAGGATCCATCGTGGCAAACTAGGAAAGGATAGAGAGCTGTGTAAAATAATACTAAGTGGATTTATCACTGACAAAATTATTAATGCACTGATATTTGGAGAAAATTTTGGTGATTGATTTGACTATCATAAATTCTGAATAAACAATTATTAAATTTGTATAACTGAAGTTATATTAGATATTAGTATATTAGATATTAATATATTAGATATGCATACATTTGTGAATTTGACAAAAATCTTATTAAATGTTGGGATCTTGTTGGAAATACAGATTCTTGGGCCTACTCTGGTCAAAAACTCTGGACAGGGGGTTCAGCTATCTATGTTTTAGTAAAATCCTTTGGGTGATACAATGTCTGCTAACGTGAGACCCAAAGCCTGTGGAAAACAGGATATATAAGTGGGGAAAGAAAAAAGGGGACGGTTTGAGAAAGATTTACAAAGTAAAACTATCAGTATTTGCTGGTAAACTCAATGAGGAAAAAGATGTATTGGTGAAAAGTGGCACTTTTAACTGGGATCTAATCTAAGGTAGGATTGCTAGACTGATAGAAGTTGTGGGTTTTGTAGAACTTGTTTGCCTGAAGAACAGAATTGCAAACTGTCTATAACCAGTCACATAATCTAGACCATATTAGAAAGTCAAAATCTGTACCACCGTTTTGCACAACTTCACAGAGTATGTGAATGGCAAGCTCCAGAGCACAATTCAAGGAACTTCCTTCATACTGAGTACAATATGGAAGGGTGTCTCCTGGAGATCAGTGTAGTAGCCCTGGACAAAATGGAGCATCAAGACGAGACTTCCTAGAGGTTAAAGTGAGGGCATCATGGAAGACATAGCACAAGATAACAGGAAGAATAAAGGTTGTTGCCAGAGAATAAATTGTAGAATTCAATGTTTTCGGTTTAGCACAGTTCTGGGTAATAATGACAATGTGAGAAATGGTAGAATTTAGCATTTTAAGGTCCAAATGGAACCTTGGTATCAAATTATGTCATTTTAGGCTTAGCCTCATGTTGCTTTAGCTGGTGGGAGTAGGATTAAAGGGAAGACAGAAAACAGGGTGTGAGTAATAAATTCTGACTGAAATTAACACTAAGACTCCAATTGCTGGTGAAGTCTGAAGTGGCAGACCCTAGATATCCCTTGTCTTGTCCTCCACCTCTAATCATTTAATAAATCTTGTTGATTTTTCCTTGTACTATATTTTGAAGAAATGACATTCCCCGCCCCTCCCCCAGGCTTACTGCCACAAGTTAGTCTAACCCTTAACCACTCAAATCTAAAATGGTAGTGCCAGCGTCATAATTAGAATTAACCTCTCTTCGTTCTTTCAAGTACTGTAGCCTACATTTGAAACCCTTTAGAAACTGACTCTTACTTATGTCTCCAGCTTTGTCATTATAGCTAGAATTTATTTAAAACTTATGTGTCATCCCAGGTTGGAGTGGATTTTATATCCTATTTCAATTAATCCTTAGAACAAATCTCAAGTCAAATAATAATATCATCCTTATTTATAGATGAGAAATTAAGTCTCAAAGAAGAGACATCACTCATTCAAGTAAGGTCAGATCCAGAATGCTCTGGGATCTGTTTTCTTGTTTACTGTATCCCTGCTTTACTCCACCCCCAGCCCCAATTTCTCTGCTCATTTTGTGAACTATCCATGCCAAGCAATCAAGTATGTTCCGTTTTCCCCTAAAACATATGCTGTATATTTTAACATCCATACATTTTCTCATTGTGTTCTTATCTTTTCTACTTTTATACAAGTCATTCTCAAACTTTAGCGTTCATTAAAATCACCTAAAGGGCCTGTTAAACCAAATTGTTGATCCCTGCCCTAACAGTTTCTGGTTCAGTGAGTCTGGCGTGAGGCCTCAGAATTTACATTTCTAACAAGGTCCTGGGTGATGTTGATGTTACTGGCCTGAACATCACACTTTGAGAGCCATCGTCACGGTCACGTATATTATCTAAATTCTACATCCTTAAAAATTTAGGATGTAGTTTAAAAGTTTAATACAAACCGTATGTCTTCTGTCTATATTTCTGTTATCACCACAACCTTCAGTAATCACCTTAGTCTCTAATTTCATATTGTATTTACTGCCTTCAATATTCATTTGCCTCTTATGTTGTTACTTACATTTATTTCCATCTCTATTTTTATCAATCTTTATTTATCTTTATCTAATTCTGTCTTGTATTCATATGTAGTTTATTGGCATTTTCATATCTTATGTATTTTCTTCAAATTCTCATGGCAAAAAGTTTAGCATCTATGTATACACTGGGTACCAAACTATTTGATGATGACATGTAGATAAAGAGATCTAGTTTTTTTTTTCTTTAGTCTTAAATTTTTTCCCAGTTTTATTTTAAGCCAGATTTCAATTTCTTTTCCTTCCAACTATGCCATACAGAATTTCATTTGACAGCATTTTCTCACCCAGAGTTTTTTTTTCCTATTTTTTTGCTATATCTGAAGTTGCATTGGTACTTTTGATTTTTCTTTTTAATTTTTTATAGGTAGGAAGTGTTGTACAATTCCATTGCAAAAAGGGACACCTTCTCCAAGGGTCTACAACACGCACTTGTCTCCCTGACCTTACATGGAGTGGAATTCAGCCTGAATGCATACGTAAGTATTGTGAGTGAGAATACTATCATGGGTAAGAATTTGTATGCATTTTTTTCTTTCAAGCATGCAAATAAATTTATATCTATACAACATATGTATCAAATTGATTTTTAGATTATTATAAAACATATTTCATGTATGTAATTTTATTACTGCATCATAAATCCATGCCCCCTGGGAAGCACTCTTGCTAAAAAAGACAGAAGGCATGAGGCACAATTTTGTTCTTTTTGTAAAGCTCTTATGATGCTTAGTTTGGCCACCTGGGTTATGATTAGTGTTTAGTTTCATAGATCTACATCCTAGCAATCTTAAGTGCTCTGCAATATGGAAGCCTCCAATCTAATGATTCTTAATAATTTAAAAACATTTGTGAAAACATTCTTCTGAATATTTTCTGAGGAAAACCAGAAACATCTACAAAATAAAATATTGATGGATACCTTGATCAAAAATTTGAAAACTATTGCAAAATTTCCTGTAGCCTGTAAATATTCACTGATGCTAAGTTAAGAACACTTGCTGTATAGATTAAATAAGAGCAAAGCCCAAGGTTACTAAATGGTCTCTCCTGTCCTACAATTAGAAATAAATTTCAGCTGATCAGCTACTTATCTCTTCTTTCACATTGGTTCCCTCTTTTATCTTTTCTCCCGTCTTTTTAATTCTGAGTCTCTTGTGGGGGGGAAGGAAAGAGTAAACTGAAATGCAAACACTCATCAGGAAGGTGTCTAGCTTTTAGGATTTGCTTAAGCCCAAACAAGCCCTGTGAGTTTTCTCCAGCCTTGTTCAGAACTACCTGCGTGACCATGGGGGACCCTATGTCCCAGCAGCTTACTTTAAAAGCAGCAGAACACTTCACTGAGTTGTCATGTTACATGCTTGGTTGGCTTGTAATATTTAAATATGACAAAATTCCTTAAAGGAGAATTCCTCAGAACTTGCCCTTTAGAATAGCTGTGTGGGCTGTTCAAGGTAGAGAATTAGGAGTGGAAGAAAAGGAGACAAAAAGACACGTAAAATGATACTTCTAGCATATGAACCCAAACATAGCCAGAAAATTCTGTATGTAAAAAAATTATTAAAATGTATTTTTATTGGAAAGTGTTAATATCAGAGCAATGTAATAAGCTGTGGTTGTATGTAACCTTAGAAAATTGATTTTTAATGTAAAATCAATATAATAAATTTAAAATCATAAAATAATACTTCCAAAACTGATATAAAAAACCTGAGCTTAACAAACCTTAAAAAGTATCTTACTGCAGGACTTTATAGATCCCTTAAAATACTTATGTTCATTATGACTATTTAAAATGGTGATGTAGTGTACATTTATGAATTTATCCACAGTCTTTTTTTTTTCTCATTTTATCCGTTAACATCTACCAGTGTTCCACAAATGATTGTTTAGGAAAGTATGAAATCAATTATATATTTGCATAGTATATATTTACATTGATACATTTTCCTTGGTTCATTAGAATAATTGTTTGAAGGTATAGTTATATAAAGGCATTAAAGTTTATCAAAAATGTATTGTGACTCCTGTCTCAAAAATTTCTTAACATGTCTGCAGAAAATTAATGTTATTCTCTTCTCTTAATATAGCCCACAGCTGTAAACAGCCAGAAACTCCTGCTCATGCAAATGTAGTAGGAATGGACCTTCCATCTCATGGGTATACACTAATTTATACCTGCCAGCCTGGCTTCTTCTTAGCAGGTGGAACAGAACACAGAGTATGTAGATCTGATAACACCTGGACTGGAAAAGTTCCTGTTTGTGAAGGTAAGTTTTCTCCATACAAACTTTGAACACAAGAAATTATACTATTTATGCCTTACTTGAATCTAGAGACAAAATCTCAAATTAGCTTAGGAACAAGGAAAACCACTAGCAACTCCAAGAGTAGGAGTAACGTAAACACTTCTGGATCCAGAGGCACAGAAATATTATTCAGGTCTTTTTATAGCTTCCTCTCCATGCTGATTCTTCTTGCTTTAATTCCTTCTTCAAGTTCTCTCTTCAAGGTAGTTGTATTATTTTTGCAGGGCTGTCATAACAAAGTACTACAAGCTGGGTGTCTTAACACAACAGAAATTTATCCTTTCATAGTTCTGAAAGCCAGAAGTCCAAAATCAAGGAAGGTGTTGTCAGGAACTTGCTCCCTCTATAAACTCTAAAAACGAATCATTCCTTGCCTCTACTTAACTTTTGGAAGCTTCTGACAAGCATTTCCTGGCTCAGAGCCTTACTCCAATTTCTGCCTTCACCTTTGTAGGGCCTCTTTCCCATGTATTTCTGTGTATCTCCTACTCTTTTTATATAGACACCAATCATTGTAGTTAGGACTCACCCTAAATTAAGGATTACTTTATCTCAAGATCTGCAATTAATTGTATCTGCTAATACCCTATTTCTAAATAGGATCATATTCTGAGGTTCCAAATTAACATAAATTTAGGGGTATACTATTCAACCCATTAGAGTAGGGAAAACCGCTACCAGCTTCTCTGTGTTCATACCCTTTTGCCAGAGTGATTCTAGTAGAAGGAGTCTTTCTAAAAGTTTGGTCAGGAAAGCACTATACAGGTCTCTGATTGTCCCAATTTTGCACTGAGCCCATCTCTAAAGCCATTACTCAGACAGGGTATTTTGACCAGATCTAGGTGAAATGACCCCACCTACTGCTGTGTAGTCAGGACAATTCCCATCTGGATAAGAGGTAGTAAGTTTACCAGAGAAAAAAGTGTTATGTTGCCAGAAGAAGCAGCAAAGAAAAATTTTCTGGAGTTCTTGATAAGGGAATCAATAAGCTCCTTCTCCTTATATCTAGCAAAACTTTTTGTGTTTGTTTTTAGGCCTTTTAATTTTTGATCTCTTGTAGCACTCATAAATGACAATGACTTTCTCTTCCTTAAAATGTTTTCACTCTTTTAGCCAGAATATTATTCTGGTTGTTTTTTTCTTTCTAAAAATTTTTCATGATGGAAATCCCTACTGTATAAGAAGATCTTATTCTTTTGTTTGCTTGTCTGTTTCTGTCTCCACTCCCCTGCCTCCTATCTTCCCCTCCCCAGCTAGAATGTACTCTCATAACAAGGCTTTTTTCAGTGTTTACAACTGCAACTTAAATATCTAGATTAGTGCCTTAAATGTCGAAAGTATTCAATAAATATCTGTTGAATGAATAAACTTTTTATTTTCTCCTAATTTTGAGTATCCATTCTCCATTTTTAAAATAAGCTTTTTCTTTCCTACCCATGATTTTCTAAAGACTCAGTACTTTGCCATCTCTTTTTCATCCCTTATTCTCTCCTAAGTGATCTTATTCAAGCCAATGGCTTCAAAAGTCTCTTCTATGGAGATTATGTACAAATTAACATTTTCTAGCTCATTTATCTTCTTTTAGCTCCGGACTTACAAAGTGCTTACTTGACATCTCAACTTGAGTTCTTAAAAGACTTTTCAATACTGAGTACATGCAAAACTAAATTCATAAATTTCCTTTCCTTATATAGTCTTCTTTTGGTATTCCCTATTTCAGTGATACCACCATCATACAGTTTTATAACATATCTAGTAGTCACCTTAGATATCTTCCTATCCCTGTAAATTCACCACAATTACCATAACTTTATTATATATCTCCTTTTCTGGTAATCTAACGCAGCATTCTTTCTACTGAGACTACTGCAGCAGCCTTTTCACTTCTCTGGTCATATCAATACTTGCTCCTTTCCAAATTTTTCTTCATTTTGCAGCCAGAATGATATTCACCCAAATCACTGCCCCTGTTTCCTTTCAAGATATCATGTTGTTCTTAGAATACATGGTCTACAAAGCACTACATGTCATAGCTTCTACAACTTTCCAGTCCCTTCCGGCACGCTGAATGATTTATTTATTTTTTTATCTGCCTTTGTTTTGGCTTAAAACTTTAAAGATTTTGCTTTTGAGTGTGTCCAATTTCTGGTGACACCATGAACTATCTTAACAAATTTTGATTCTTAAATGTGAACCCAACCCGAATGGTTTTTTCCTTTTGTCAAGAGGGATATACTCTTAGCCCTCAGCTTCCATGTTGGAAACATTTGTTTGGCTTATGCCTCTAAAATAAGGAACAGAATCCCAAGATGATAAGGCAGCACTAATCTGCCCCCTTTCCCACTGGAATGGGTGTAATTACTGAAGTTGTTAGCTGTACAACAGGGGGCTGATGTTGTGATGGATAGGAGAAAACTGTTTGATGTATCAGATAATAAAATTGATAGTGCATCACATTGTGTGATTTTCTGTTATTAATTATATCAACTTTTGTAAACATTTTCATTTCTTTTCATAGCTGGTTCCAAAATATTGGTGAAAGATCCTAGACCTGCACTAGGAACACCCAGCCCAAAGTTAAGTGGTTAGTAATTTCATTTGTTTTCTAGATGTCATGATTTTTAAAATCTACTTTTTTCACACAATGCCTATTTATTTAGAAAAATATATCTTGGTATAGAAAAAATATGCATTTGAGTATCTTGAAATTGATAATTTATAAGATATTGAATGTAAATCAATATAATACTGTGACACATTAATATTATAAAGATATTATTTACAATTCACTCGACCAAAAATGTTTATACTTTTCTCTATAATATTTACATTGAAGAATATCTGTAAAAGAGTACCCTAAAAGAATATCAGTGATAGCAATGCTTTTATTTAAAATATTAAAAAAGATCTTATCTATAATTAAATGTATACTTTTTAAAAAGGGAACCAAATACACTTAGTATGAGAATAAAATGTCAGCAACTTTTAGAACTTGTCCAGTTTATTTTCAGTTATTTTATTTAAAAAGCAAGTTTTAAAACCTAGCATAGCCACTAAAAACACAAGCTTTAAAATCCTACAACCTTAATATAATTTCCATTTTATGTACTCCCCAGCCTGTGACCTTAGAAAAAATACTTTATGTATCTGAGCCTTCATTTCTTTATCGGTACAAAAGGAATAATGATTAAATTATTGCGTAGTGAACTTCATGAAAATGAAGTGCAAAGTGCTAAGCTTATAGTAAGGGCTTGATATATAAGGACTACTTGTTTAGTATTACCATTTCATTTATGTTATAAAAATGAAAAGCTACAAATAAAATAAGAGCTTAGTATTTGATCTTTATCTTGGAGACAAATTTTGCCTAGTTGTTTTTGGCCAAGAACAGTGTTAGAATCTAATTTTAGTTGGGTGCAGAAGTTCTCAATGTACATGCTATAAAAGTAAGGTGACCATGAACCTGTGAAACTTACACTGATTTTTTTCAACACTCAGTGAAAACGTACTGAATGCCACTAAGGCAATCAAGGAATATGTCAAGATAAAGTAGAGTTAGCAATGAAGTCAGAAAACCATAATGGTCAATCAATGCCCAGAAAATTTCAAGAAGATGCTTTATCTGGAAGCAGAGGGGTGCTCTGAATAATAGCTCCAGCACATCAAGCATAAACCTGCACTATTCCAGGGAAAACATGGACAATGGTAACTCAATAGATAAATCAGGCAGACTAAAGATTTTAAAAAAGAATATGAAAGAACAGCAAAATTAATAAGCTTTATCCAATATACATGTATAAATATCTCTATATTGAACAGTTATAAAGTGTATATTGTCCTCAAAGGCACATGAGACAGCTACAACAATTGATCATATATAAAACAATAAATACATCTAAGCAAATTTTAAAGCAAAGTTAGTTTTCAGACCTGATTATCTGACCATGATTCAATTAAAAGTTAATAAGAAAATGCATAATTTTAAAAAAAATTTTGTATGTTTGTAAAGTCAAAACAAGTTAGTACTAATAAATAACTCATGAATTATAAAAGACATTAAAATGGAAAATATAATGCTATAATTTAGTTAATACTGAAAAAATCTAAGTACCAAAACTTGAGGACTGTAACAAAAGCAAAATTGTGAGGGATATTTATAGTCTTAAATCTTTACATTAAAGAAAAAGAAAGCCTTGGAATTAGTGAGTTAAGTGTTCCTGTTAAGAAGATACAAAAAGTATAACAGAATAATAACCAAAAGAAAGCAGAAATCAATGGAATAACAAAAACAAACCAAAAAACCCCAAAGATAGCAGAAAAATCTCAACAGAGCCAAAAGTAGTTCTTTGAAAAAAGGAACAAAGTAGAAAAATTTTTGATAAAAATAACATAACAAAGGAAATGTGAACATAACTACATAGAGAGCAATTTAAATACATTAGAAATATATTAACAAGAAAACTATCAATAACTATTAACATTTTTAAAAATGTTAAACAAAATAGACAAATTCTAAGAAAGTATATCTTACTAAAACTAATAAAGTTTAAATAATCCTATAACAAATAAAGTACTAATTAAAATGCTTTCCACAAAGAAAAACCAGGCCTTTATGGCTCTACTGATGAGTTCTACCAGATTTTAAAGAAATAGAACAGATCATCCAAGTTTTATAAAAATTCTTTCAAACAATAAGACTCATTCTGTAAGCCCACCATAACCCTAATAACTCAGATAACAACTTTATAAAAGGGAAACATCAGGCCCGCTTGACGCAGGATTATAGGTGAAAAAATCCTATATAAAATCTTAGCAAATCAAATCTAACATTTTAGTAAAAATAAAACATCAAAACCAAATTGGATTCATCATACATATGTAGGAATATTTTAGGAATATTATATTACTTTAATCCTTAAAGTAATATATCACATTAAAAGATTACAGTGCAAAAAATTATAATTGCCATACATGTAAAAATTCAGCACCTATTTATGATTTTTTAAATTCTTAACAAGTTAGAGAGGAAAAGACTTCCTTAACCTGAGTAAAAGTATCTATAAAAATTCTAGAGCAAACATTATCTTACATGAGAAATCATTAATCAATCAGCATTTCATTTAAAATCATGAATGAGACAACAGTGATTAGATTACTCCTAAGTTGACAAAATTCATAAATTCAAACATGTTTTGAAAGAAAGGGTTATGACCATTATTGTCGTCCTTCTTTTCATTGATATTCCACATCAGTGTTAGTTAGATGACATTTTGGAGTTTACAAAGGACTGCCAAATATTCATAATCATATTTAAATCTCAAAATAGATTAACAATAGAAAGAAATATTACCATTCCCATTATACATGGGAATATGAGTGACCAAACAGTATCTGTCTCTCCCATCCTATCAAGAGTTACATTTTCCAGTTGCGTGTGGGAAAGGCGGAGGGTGGTGGTGGCATACTGGAGCCAGGAGACAGAGGCTCACCACAGTCAATTCTGTGCAATGCTCCATACTCTGCATTTAGTAATGTCATGTTGGTAGTTTGAAATCTGCCCTTATGGGACTATTTCTACCATAGAAATCAGCAAATGCCACACATCATTTTTTTCTCTTACGAACCAGTTGTTAAACATTTACTACCTTATCAGTGATTAATCCTGATGCAACAAACTTTGCTGCTAATGCTACCTACTTCTTTCCATTGATTTTGTCTCCTGCAGCTAAGGTTCTCTTTCATCCTCTTTCAACCAAGACTCCTTAATTGCCCTAAACACGATGGGCACAAGATCATTAAATATAGCAAATTTTTTTTTTTTAAGATTTTAGGGTAGCAAAGAGTAATCACAGTACAGGCCGTGGGAAATAAACAGAGAGGCAGCACCACATTATTGAGTGCCTACTATTTGCCAGGTATGGCCTTTAGAGAATCTTTCTCCCCTTCTCCTCTAATTTCTTCAACCAAGAGCCTATTCCCCCCCTATTCCTGACATTTCTAATGTAGAGCAATTTAGCCTGTCACTCCCCACTGCAAAGCATGTTCTAGATACACTTTTGTTAGTCAAAGACTCTTTTAAAGTGCTGACCAAATCAAGGGCTTTTATTCATACACTATATCAAACATTTAGGTAAGCTTTCCCCATACATACGGAACACAGTGGTGAAGTTTGAGGTTTGGGGAGAGCGAGCCACTAGGATATGACTTGACAAAGGTCACAAAACCAGGGCTATTTATTTTTGATGAAATTAACTACATGGCTGATAAATATACATTTATATATATTATTAGCAGTTATATAGTGAGCTATAAGAGCAACAATTTCTCTATTTTATCTGCATAATATTAATAATAATAGTAATGGTAGCAGCTAACCCTTAGCCAAACAGTTCACATTCATTTACACGTTTAATCTTTCTAACAAGTCTATGTTAATCCCATGTGAATCATGAGGAAATTCAGTTTTAGAAAGTTTAGAAATTCATGTAAATGACACAGTGTATAAATTGTAGAGGGGGGACTTAACTACAAGCAGCCTACCTCCAGAGCCTGTAATCTAACCTTTCTGCTATTAATATATTGCTTACTAATGTCACGGAAATACAAATTTCAGTTGTTAGTGAAATATGCAGGAAAAATTTAACTTTTGAGGATATTTTATATTGATTCTTTACAGTAGTTTTGCTTTATTTCTTTGATAGAATTCAGGGAATGCACAATTTGTAAACCCAGTCTCTCTGTGATCTGACTGGTAAGAAGAGATCAGGTGACATGTCACCACTAATGTGTTTGGGGGAAAAAAATGACTTCTAAATCCACTTCATTCACTCACTTACCCGAATAGGCATGACTCCTCTGAATACCTGATTTTTAGGGATGTGCTTTACTGTAAGGTATAGGATTAATGGAAGCTTCTCTCAGCTGCTTCCCTAGAGCTGTGTAGACTGTGATGTAGCTAATTTGCATAATTCCAACCTATGCAAATAATTTATATAAATATAATAAATCTTATTTGGCTGTTATCTAAAATCTACAATGGTGTTTCTTCGTTAGATGAAAGTTTTAGAATATTCAGAATATTCTTTGTTTCTATCACAATTCGTCTCTCTCTCATGAGAGGCAATTCTAATGACAATTCTAGACAATTTAGTGACAATTTCTAAAAATACCTGTAAACCTCAAAGTTGTAAATATAGTGGAGCTCTGTTCTTCTTCAGAAGCATCTATTATTGGAATAACTGAACTTATTATTCTGTTAAGCAGACAAAGGAGCACTCCCTTCCCCAAATCTTCCAGGGCCATTCTGCAAAAAGGGGGTTAAGACTGTATCCTCTTTCTTCTGTGAATCTATTCCCACTGTTAGGAGAAAAACAGGCTTCCTGGGACTTTTGTATAGACTGACATAGCACAGTAAAATAATTTTATTTTCCTTATGAAAGAAAAATATTGTTACAGGAGACCTAATGTAAGTGAAGTATATATTTACCTGGGTTCTAAATATAAGCCCCATGTCTCTAATTGGTATTGTGTCTCTCTCTTGTAGATGACCTATGAATAATCTTATTACAGTTTTGATTTGTCCTAAAAACTTGAAACATGAAGAATTCATTTTATAACACACATTCAACATTGTGTATTCAGCAATATGTCATTATTCAATAAACTAATATTCACTAGTCTCCTATTTAATGCTTATATTTTTATGACACTATAAATTTAATGAGTGGTTTGTTTAATCTATTCATAGTTCCTGATGATGTGTTTGCTCAAAATTATATATGGAAAGGCTCTTACAATTTCAGAGGAAGGAAACAACCCATGACCTTGACAGTTACTAGTTTCAATGCTTCCACTGGGAGAGTTAATGCAACACTGAGCAATAGCAACATGGAACTGCTACTTTCAGGTATCACATTTAAAAACACCAATGAAAAAGAATACCTTCGTGCATTTATTTCTATCATGATTCAATTATTTTTATTAATGATTTTATACTGTGAAATATTTATTTTGATACATTTGTTTTTGATGGCATTCATATTAATTCAGAACCAAGGTTTTCTGGTTTTAGGATTGATGAATAAATATTGCTACACAAATATAAAACTCCATAGCTTTGAAATAAGCTTCTTCAAGATTTTTTTTTGTAACTAGAATTAGATGTCATGTATTAGAACAGAACTTTTAATTTAATATGAATACAAGTAAATCTTTCTCTGTTCTCATAAAACCAAAGAGACCAAATCAGTGATTTCCAAACTATTCTATGGTCACAAAATCATTTCTTAAAATGTTTAGGTGTCAAAATTTAAGACAGAAAAGATAGAGCTACATTTATTTAAGCAGGCATAACGGAACCAGCCCTTGTTTAATCTCCTCTAGTTTCTGTTTCTACTGTCTAGTGCTCACATCACTCATTATCTTTGGTTGCTCTGGTTTCTCTTTCATTTAGATATTTTCTCAAATGTCATTTACTCAGGAAATACATCCAATGACCCAATCTAAAAGAGCCTTCATACTACAAATGCAGTCAGACACACTCTTAGTATTAGACAGCCTCTCCTGTTTTATTTTCTTCTCTTTACTATTTGAAATTATCTTATATTATTTGTTATTTATCTATATTCTCACAATATAAGCTCTAAGAAGGGAGCTCTTTCTAATTCATTATTCTATCCCCTGAGACTAGAAGAGGATCTGGATCAAAATAGACATCAATAAATATTGTCAAATTAAGAAATTTGAATCATCATTGCTCTCATGTTTAAAATGGGGCATTGATATTTGATATTGCAAATATGAAATACCTATATTGTAAATTTCTTGTAAATATATCCTATATAATTATTAATAATGAAATAATTTTGGTATAATAAAATGGAAAATAAAATCATATTCATTGATTTTCTAAATTTTAAAAGGAATAGTGAGCATTGTTTTATATAAACAAATGATCCTGCATTAAACCCAAAGTAAAAAGTATTAGAATTTAGGCCAGGCACAGTCGCTTACACCTGTAATCCTAGCACTCTGGGAGGCAAACGCAGGAGGATAGCTTGAGCTCAGGAGTTCAAGACCAGCCTGAACAAGAGGGAGACCTTGTCTCTACTAAAAATAGAAAAAATTAGCTAGGCAACTGAAAATAGAAACAAACAAACAAAAATTAGCCAGGTGTGAGCATGGTGCCCCGTGCCTGTAATCCCAGCTACTCCGGAGCCTGAGGTGGGAGGATCTCCTGAGCCCAAGAGTTTGAGGTTGCTGTGAGCGAGGCTGACATCACAGCACTCAACTCTAGCCAGGGCAACTGAGTGAGACTTTGTCTCAAAAAAAAAAAAAAGTATTAGAATTTAATATGTATTATATTTTTAAAAGTATATACAATTATACATTATTAATTGAAAGAAGCTTCAAATGAAAGAGAAAAATGTATTTACATTGTGACAAATGATTTATCTAACTCTGGAATGTAAACACATTTTTTCTTTATTTTCCATAAAAGAGTTAGCCCAAAATAAATGTTTACTTATTCTGATCCAGAAAAGCTTCAAAATAGATTCCTACAAATATAGAAAAATGAACATAAATAATTAGATTAATTTACTTTCACTTAGTCTCCATATAAAACCTATAACAGTTTCCCAGCAATATTATTTTTGATTGCTTTTATGCCCTCTTCCTATTGATTGTAATTTATTTTAGGTTAAGATCTATGTTTCATTATCTTTTTCTCCCTAGCATATTATGGTACCTTATTACCTAGGTGAAAGAGTAAGTGAGTCAATTAATGCAGTCAAATTTCAACCAACAGTTTATTTTTTAAAGCCTTTTTCCTATATTGTTCCCCTAAACATGTTTACACTTTGGCTTTTTTCTACTCTTAGAATACTCACCATTTTAAAAAAAAACATTGTATATATTTTTGCTTCTCTCCTTTATGACATTACCCGTATTTACTTTCTCAAACTAAAAATTCTACTTTATTTTCAAGACCCAGCTCAAATGCTTTTTCTTAATAAGTATTTCCTGATCATTGCACTGTGAAATATTCCCTATTTCTTCTGGCCTTTCATTTATCATAGTTGTGTACCTTACTTATATCTCCTACTTCATTGGAAATTCTTGAGAATAGAAACAACATATATCTATCTTTGTGTCTCCAGCAGTACTTAGAATATTCTCTTTCACAGGGCTGGCATCTAATTCATTACTAAAGAAAATATCCAGAATTTTAACATTTGATTTGTGTACTTAAAGATTTTAGAATCTGATTGGAGAAAGAAACCATTTTGTTTGCAATATCTTGGAGTTATATTATCTTAAAAAGTAGTATTTAATTTTGATAGCATAGGTAATTTAAACCTCGCAATTACATTAAGATTTAAGTTGAGGATTTCAGCCAAAAGAGATATCCATGTATACTGCAAGATTTATAAACGACATTATGGGTGAAGCCATCCTTGCCTTGGGCCTTGTTTTATTTCTTTTCCTACTACATATTCTACATGATATATTTAAGGAGTTATAGATAATAAAATGAAGCATAACTATTTACAAAATTAAGACTAAACGTCTTTGCATTTTACAGGGGTATATAAAAGTCAAGAAGCTCGCTTAATGTTACACATATATCTTATTAAAGTACCAGCTCATGCTTCTGTGAAGAAAATGAAGGAGGAAAATTGGGCTATGGATGGTTTTGTAAGTATAGTTCTTTAAAAGTTTGCTGCTGATTTTAATGATAAATTTGTAATTTGTCCGGAAACAAGGAATTTTGCCAAATCTACCTAATTATGCACACATATACATACATTTGTGTTAGTATATATAAATATTTAGTATTCTAAAGTATCAAGCCTAGGATTATTGAATTCTGTAGTACACTGCTTACTTTTATACTGTATATATGTGTGTGTGTATGTTTGTAGATGTGCACATAGTTTTTCATTGGTTTCATCAAATATATTCTATTTACAGTCAATACTATAATATATAAATCTGGATAAAATATAATTCAGTCTTTGTCTGGAGCCACTATTTAAGGCATATGTAAAATGTTTACAAAATGCATAAATTAAGTATGCCCATTAAATTGAATATAATTTTTTATGAAGTTTGTGAAGAGGAACTTACGTGAGCTGCTTTTTGTGGGGAGATAATTACTGTAGCTTCACCAAGGAGTCACTCTGTTGTATTGAGTTATGTATGTGAATGGAGTTTCTAAATTAACAATCGGAAGCAACAAGTCTTTTATTAACACACTGGCCAGGAATCTTTGCTGAAGAATAAGCATGAGCGATCAGACCATATACTCTTAAGTACCAAGCCTTTTTTATAGTGGAAAAGAAGTTACTATAGTAGGTCATAGACTTCAGTAAGTTTGGTTCCTGAGGAAAAAATTTCAATCCTGTTTCTCTACTCTGTACTGTTATTCATGGAGTTGAGAACTAACTCAAGTCTTTAAAGCACTCAAATTTTTAGCTGTATTATTTCGTATAGGAAAGAAAATGAATTTATTCATTAAAATACTAGAGTTTGAGCTATTCTCTTCAGAACTATTTCATTTTTTTAAAATGGCCATGCCCAGAGTATAATGTTGCTAATAAAGAATAATTCACTTTTTGTGAAATGTCAGACATCCGTGAGTGGTTTGATATACTTTGCTTTTGGGTGACAATTCAAGTTTTTTACTACTTTTATAATAACGTACATGACTCAAGTCAGCAGTCTGCAACCTTTTTGGCAAGAGGTACTGGTTTCATGGAAGACAATTTTTCCACTAACGGGGTAGGGGGAGGGATGGTTTCAGGATGATTCAAGTGTATTACATTTATTGTACACTTTATTTCTATTATTATTACATTGTAATATATAATAAAATAATTATACAGCTCACCATAATGCAGAATCAGTAGGAGCCCCGAGCTTGTTTCCTGCAACTAGCTGCATCTGGGGGTCATGGGAGACAGTGAGAGGTCTGACAGGAGGCGGAGCTCAGGGTGTTATACCAGCGATGGGGAGCGCCTGTAAATACAGATGATGTTTGCTATGTTGCTGGCCACTCACCTCCTGCTGTGTGGCCCATTTCCTAACAGGCTGCAGTCTGTTAGGAACTAGTCAGCAGCCTGGGGCTTCGGGGCAACAGACTTAGGTAACTAATTGACGTTAGTAAGCACAGACTTCAGGGTAAATTCACATTACCAGTTAGTTATGTGTGTCACCAAAATATATCAATCCTTATTTTTAACCTGTGAGATCAAATAACATTATTTATGTAAAGTATTTTTTAAATATAGAGTTTTACACAAATGCAAGGTACCATGTAGTAGTTAGCATTTACAGCATTAGGCATTGCCGGGAAATCTCAGGCTCAAACAATAAGTGTTTAGTTCTTTCTCATGTGTCAGGGTTTATCTGTGGAGGCTCTGCTTGACTCTATGGTATCAAGTTCAGGTCCGCTCTGCATCTCATTGTCTCATCCTGGGGCTGAGGCTGGAGGGTCAGTCACCTGGAGCATGTTCTTCTCTTGCCCAAAGTCATAAGCTCTCAGCGGGGCATGTTGTTCTGAAATAAGTTCACATACATTGACATACGCCTGTTTTTTAGAAGCTCAATTTAAATATAATTCACATATCCTACAATTCATCCATTTAAAGTGTACAATTCGATGGTTTTAGTACATGCAAAGGTATGTGTCATCATCACCATAGCTGATTTTGAAACATTCTCATCACTTCAAAAAGAAGCTCCACAGCCTTTAGCTATCACCCCTTCTACCACTCCTCATCCTCACCCCAACCCTAAACACTAATCTATTTTCTACCTCTATAGATTTCCTTGTTCCAGACTTTCATATGAATAGAATCATATAATATGTGGTCTTTTGTGACTGGCTTTCTTTCAGTTGGTATACTGGCATATTTTATGCCTTTTAAGGCCTAAGCTTGCAACTGAGCTATTGGCAATCACACCCACATTCCACTGGCCAAAGCAAGTCACAGGACCAAGCCCAGCTCACTGACATAGGGAGTGTACTCTTGCCATGAAGGCTGATGGGAGGGAGCAGGAGGAATCCACACATGTGGAACAATAATCTAATTTACAAAGTACAGTATGTTTATAGTTTGATTTTTAATTCATCATTTGCCTCCCTGTTTCATCACATCATTGCTTTTTTACCAAAGGTGCCTTAGCCTAAAAGAAATCTATATATTTATATCATTGTATTAATAGCCACTCCCTTTTTTCAATACCATAATTATTTAAAATTGAAAATTTACTTTTGCTTTTAACAATGGAAAATGTGCACAATGTGCTGTGTTTTACAATAGGAGAAAGATATAGAAAAAAGGAACTTGGGATAATATCCATTTCAGAATAAAATTGGGTATTAAGGCTGGGAAAATATAGCTATGGCTATTATTCAGATTTATTCAAACTTTTAAACATTTTTAGGTTTCTGCTGAGCCTGATGGAGCTACATATGTATTTCAAGGATTTATTCAAGGCAAAGATTATGGACAATTTGGACTACAAAGACTGGGTAATGTATTCATCTGATTTTCATGAAGTTCCTTTATTACTCCAGACATCATAGGAAAAGACAGTGGATTCTGTGCATTAGGCACAGTTACTACATTTTGAATTCTGCATTGTCAGGACTATACATTGATACATTTCATAGCCCTTTAAATTATCACATTCTTCAAAATATTGGTTCTTTATGTACCAATTCGGTATAGTATTTAGGTTTTCATCATATTTCTAATAAACATGACAAACCATCTTGCCTTTAAGCAAATAAAAAGGAGAAAAAGTGATATAGATAAAAAAGGAAATATTAAACTGTAAATTATTTTATCTTATCTCATGAGAACTGTAATACTTCTCTTCAGTTTGAATGTTGTTGCAATTTTCTTACCCTTCTGAAAATGTAGTGGCATTTTGAGAAACTCATAGGGTCTGGAACGGGAAAATAACTTTGAGGAATGGGCCCCCTTGGGAACTTGGTGCTCTTCAAATACGTAAATTTTCTGTGGTAGAACACACAGGGTTTTGTCATTCTTGTTTCCAACTCTTCTATATATGTGTGTAAACATTAAATGGTTTTGCCAGAATGTATTTATAAGTAGCTTTTGGTGTATAATTCTCTTAAGGTATACTGTATCCCATCATGACATCATGACATGGATACTTAGAGAGTAATTTCACGCTCTAAAAACTACTATCTGATGTTTATCTTTAAAAGTCATTACTTTGAACTTTTACATAAACATACTGAGTCACTGGGAAAAAAGGTTTAAGGTACTATTTTTTGTAACTTGGACAAAGGTGTGGTTTAGTTGAATATAACTATTTATCATAAAGGGAAATTAATTTTCTCTAACTGAACAATAATAACAAGATGTCCTTTCACATAATGTCTCCCTAAAATTGTGTTAGTTTTAAAAACAATATAAAACACTCATTAACATGGTACATTCACACAGTTGTGTTATTGAGTGTAGAATATTCTCATATAATATTCCCCAAAGTGTCTCTAACACTACAAATCTGAAACAAAGCCTACATAAAAAGGAGCTATTTCTTTCTGAGAAAGAACTGTTAGCTATTTCCTCTTTTCCCATCCCTGTGCCAACATCCCTGATTTTTTCTCATTTTTAACTCTGCTAATGCCATCACCATCCACTGAGCTACACGTAGATACTTCTAACCCTGTGCCTCCTTACCTCTTTCTTCCACACAAACAAGTTCTGTTAATTTTAACTATGAGTGTTCCTCAGATCTATCTTTCCTTGCTCTTCCTAAGACTCTAGTTCAAATTTTAATTTCCTTTCTTTTTTTAGACAAATTTATTGCAGTATAATTTACATTCCATGCCACTATTCCATTTTAAGTGAGCAATTAAATGATTTTTAGAAAATTTACCAAGTTGTACAGCTATTCACATAAATCAGTTTTAGAAGATTTCCTTCCCCCTATTAAGACCCCTAATTCCCATCCTCAACTACTTTAATTTCCTTTTTTATCTGGGTGGTTGTTACAACCTTTTAACTATACCTGTTTCCAGACTATGCTCTCTCAAGTCCATGCTGCCCTAGTCACTGTTGTAAATCTCATGTCTCATCGCTGGGTCTTTTATTTCTAAACACCGTCATTTGCCCCTGACTGAGGTGGGTAGTAAGTTCGTGTCCTTTAGAATGGTATTTATTCCCTTTCAGAATCTACCCATAATTTGTTATTTTGGCCTCCTCCTACCACATGTCAATGCTTGTCACATCCCCAAAATAAGCCACTTGCCTTCGAATTTCTAGACTTATAATGATCCTGCTTCCTTCTTCATTTGTTGTTCTACTGATTGCTCAAGGCGAAGCCTATATTATGTATTCTCCAGAATCACTCCTTCCCTTTCTAAAGCACATTGACCATTACTTCATGCTTGATGTATACACCTGTTAGTGTCTCTATACATCTTCCCATTATTGTATAAACTCCTCACTTCAGAGATTCTGCTTATTTTTTAGTCTGTATTCTTTCCTGGAAAAATATCTCATACATGATAGGCATTGTGCGAAAATGTGTGAAAATGAATTGAATTTTTGCTTGATGTGTACATTTCCAAATAGATATCTTAAGAGTAGAAGGAATTAATTGGTTCATAAAAGCAGAAATCAATTACAATAAAATAGAGTTGGTTTTGTATTTATAATCCTTTTTTATTTTGTAGGACTGAATATGTCAGAAGGTTCAAATTCTTCAAATCAGCCTCATGGTACAAATAGTAGTTCTGTGGCCATTGCTATTCTTGTGCCTTTTTTTGCACTTATATTTGCAGGATTTGGATTTTATCTGTATAAACAAAGGTAAGTTTATTGATTTTTAACTACAAAATGTTTCCCAAATCTGTCTTTCATGTTATTCATACTGCTCTAATTCAAATCCTAATTTCCATTTTTTGGAGAGCTATTGACTGTCTGTTAACTATTGCCATAGTTGTTGAAAAACTTATTTCTTCTGCCCACCCCTTCAACACCAGATACACATAACAAAATTGCTCTGTTACATTGCACAAGCATTCAATTTAACCCTTTTTATTTTTTTTTAATTTCCTAATATAGAACTAATTATACAAGTTATTTTTACATTATCCATAATGAGACCTTAGAGATAGAAAATCTAGGTTAAGGTTTAAAGGAGAGGTGCTATCAGCTGCCAGATTTTTATAGAAAACTAGGAAGAAGCTTGTGTCAAACCTCTCAGTTCACATGACAATACTGACTGATTTTACCCAGGCAGACAGATGGTAAAATGCTCTAATCCTCTCGTTCATCTTCTGTTGCTTTGATGCTTATACAATTAATATGTTATATTTGTGATATATCTAGTACATGACTATATGTAGTGTTAGTAGATCCTGTTCACTCCACCCATTATAACATCCTGATGAGAGCTTTACTATGCAACTCTCCACAATTTGGAACAATCCCTTATCAAGAAAAAAATATGCAGGTAACCAGATAATTAAATCGTTATTATCTAAATACATTTTTTTCAAAAGTGAAGTTTTTAATTTGTGTCAGCCTGAAATATCTAAGAATGATTTATTTAATATTATATAAATTTACGGTGAATGTGAATTTGCAGTTGTTTAGGTCTGACCAATATCAGATTTTATTAATAAAGAATAATCATCACTAAATTTATTCATAAAACAAACTATGTCAGCTTTTTTATTGTGGAAAAATACTACAACATAAAACTCACCATTTAAGCCATTTTAAAGTGTATAATTCAGTGACGTTTAGTACATTCACAATGTCATGCAACCATCACTGCTGTATAATTCCAGAATACTTTAATCACCCCAAAACCCCAAAAGGAAACTCCATACTCATTAAGCAGTCACTCCTCATTCCCTTTACTCAGACTCGGATAACTACCAATATGCCTTATTTGGTTTGCTTATTCTGGATATTTCACATAAATGCAATCATACAATATGTGACATTTGTGCATGGCTTCTTAAACTTAGAATAAATTTTTCATGTTACATCCATATTATAGTGTGCATCAGTATTTCATTCCTTTATATGGCTGAATAAGATTCCTTTGTATGGATATTCAATGTTTTGTTTGAAAGTATCCATTCATCCAATTGATAGACATTTGGGTTACTTCTACCTTTTAACTATTAAGAGTAGTGTTACTGTACACATTTGTATACAAGTTTTTATTTGAAAACTTGTTTTCAATTCTTTTGGGTATATACCCAGAAATGAAATTGCTGGGTTATATGGTAATTCTGTGTTTAACGTACTGAATAACCACCAAGCTGTTTTGTATAGTAGCTGCACCATTTTACATTCCCGCCAGGAATGTGTGAGGATTCCACTTTCTCCACATTCTTACCAACACTTGTTATTTTCTGGTTTTTGACTTTTTTTTATTTGCTGTTGATTTTTTGTTTTTTTTATAGCCATCCTAGTATATGTAGTGTTGTATCTCAATGTTATAATTGATACAATTATACAATGAAATGTGGAAAAGAGAAACTAGATTAGCATTAGTCAAAGTGGGAGAAATAAAGAAATGAAACAGGAATTCAAGGCCAGCAACCTACACCAGCCAGCCTAGACTCTGTGTCGTATTAACTAAAGGCAAATATTTAATTACCAGTAACTCTTTGGGAACTATTTTAATGACTTGAGTATTAGTATAGTCATTTCTTCTTTGAGTTTTTGAATTTGCCTGCTCTAATGGATATCATTGTAAAAATCAAATTCAGTATTTGTGTTTTATGGATACTCCAAGTGCTTTTGCACATTAGGCATTAGCATTAATTTTCTACTCTTCATGGAATCCCCTTCTCCTTCGTGCAGAACTAACTCCTTATCCTTCATTCAGGTCTCAGATTAAATTTTATTCCCTAAGAGAAGCTTTTTCTTATTAACTCTCCTAAAGTGGCTCCCAGTTACTTCTTATGTGAACCATTTTCCTTTTCATCACAATGAATTCTCATCACTATTTTTTGTTGTATTTATTTTTAGTGTATTTATTGTTTTCTATCACTACAATGTGAACTCCATAAGAGTAAAGACTTTGTTTGCTTTTTTAAAAAAATTATATACCCAATGCCTAGAATCATGACTGGAACATAATAGATGCTCAGTAAATATTTGATGAATGCATGAATAAATATTAACAAAATTTAAATTCACCATCATCATCTTCATTTATTTATATTATACATGATAAGTCATATTTATTATTTCATAATAAAAATTATAATAAAACCCATTATTTATTTATATTTATATTAGTCATATCAGTGCTGTATATTAATATGTATTATATGTAACTGAACACTCATACACTGCTGATGGGACTGCAAATTGGTACAACTTCTATGGAAAGTAATATGGAGATACCTCAAAGAGCTACAAATAGAACTACCATTTGATCCAGCAATGTCATTACTGGGCATCTACCCAAATGAAAAAAAAAGACTTTCTATAAAAAAGACATCTGCACTCGAATGTTTATAGCAGCACAATTCACAATTGCAAAGATGTACAAACAACCCAAGTGCCCATCAATACATGAGTGGATTAATAAAATGTGGTATACGTACACCATGGAATTCTACTCAGCCACAAAATGCAGTGGTGATCTAGCACTTCTTGTATTATCCTGGATAGAGCTGGAGCCCATTCTACTAAGTGAAGTATCCCCAGAATGGAAAAACAAGCACCACATGTACTCACAATCAAATTGGTATTAACTGATCAACGCTTATGTATGCATATACACCATCATTGGGTGTTGGGCAGGTGGAGCAGGGAGCAGAGAATGGGTATATTCACACCTAATGGGTGTGTTGCACACCGTCTGGGGGATGCACATGGTTGAAGCTCTGATTTGGGTGGGCAAAGGCAATATATGTAACCTAAACATTTGTACTCCCATAATATGCTGAAATAAAATAATAGTAAAAGTAGCTAGGATTTAAAATAAGTAAATTGTTCAAGTTTGGTTTATACTGAGTTTATAATTTCTCAATATTTTGAAGCTACATTCTCCATTGAGTTATCCATGATAAGTATGTTATGTTTGAGACCTAGTCTGCTGTTTCTAGAAGAAAGTTAGCACATAACTAATCAATGTTCTCATCAACAGGACTGCACCCAAAACACAGTACACAGGATGTTCAGTTCATGAAAATAACAATGGCCAAGCAGCTTTTGAAAATCCCATGTATGACACCAATGCGAAGTCAGTGGAAGGAAAGGCAGTACGGTTTGATCCCAACTTGAACACGGTTTGCACAATGGTATAACGAGGCAACATTGCCTTCTTTGGAAGTTTGGAAATCGACACACAAAACAGTGCACATTTAGTTCACTGCTAAACCAATTAAAGCACACTTTTCAGGACATGCTGGGTCACCTTTTCCTGAGGAATGATAGAGAAGAGTGTTTTTTCATAAACTGGATCATAATTCTTCATGTTTACCATGGAGAGTTTTACAGAAATTCGGCTGCACTCTGAGAGTGCTTACTCACAGTTTATTTGCTTTTTTAAAAAAGGAGATTATTCTAAAACATAAACTTATTTGCATATATTGGAGGAGCATCCACTATCAGTATTTCCGTGCTTTATAAACTATATTAGAGGAACTGGGTTTAAAACAAAAAGATATAGGGTAGAAAATAAGAGCTATACTTACAAGAGTCAATAGATCACTGACTTCTCCTTAACTGTCCTGAGCTACATTATGTCCATAAGTCTGTACTTCATACCACTTTATCAGCTATTCATTCTTGTCAAGGCATTATTTTCCTTAAGATTGAATCATAACTTTAAATGTTTATGAGCTAATTTATGCCACAGAAGAGATAAGATTGCCCACTCTGATTTGACTCTTTCTGTTTTTTTGTTCTTCCGTATTATATTGCTATTCTTTTTTAGACTGGTTGTTATAGTTTCTGCAAATGGCAAGGTCATTGTGCTACCCTCCGAATTTCCTCATTATGGAGTAACCACTATTATTCAGTGAGCCATGGGGTGGTTGGTGTTTAATTCCTCACTCAATATGTTTTGTCATCTATAAATCATTTTGTCTGGCAAAAATTATCTATAACAATGATTATTTTGCAGTTATCTGAGACACCAAACTTATCATCCTTTACTTTTCAATGTTTTTGAAAGACCACATAGAACTTATTAATAATCCAGTGTATTTCGTTTATGATATATTTACATTTCCTTCCAGTTGAGCCTTCAAATTTAACATTATTTTGACACTTTTAACTTTCATCTAACAATGATTAGAAATATATTTTGGTCCAGTTTCTAAATGTGATGACTGAAAAAAATTATTCTTGCAAATCGCCAATATAAATTTGTTTCCTAAAGTTGTGGATTCATCAAATTTTCGTATATTTTAAAATTTCTGTACCCTTATTCTTAAAAAGCAGGTTTCAGATAAAACAGGTTTCTTTCATTGTCAAATGAAAATATGTATTTGTTAAGTTTTTGGTGGCTCATTTACAACTGTGTCATACAGTAATGCCAGCATTTTTACTAAATAGGCCATTGTCTTCCTTTTATAGCATGTTTCACTTCATTGAATAAAGTTATGTACCCAGCGTGAACTCTTTGTTGTTGTCCCTTTCAAATATGGATAACTCTGTTAACAGTCTCGACATTTTGTGTCATGAGACAGAGTGCCTAAGAGAACCATTGCACCTGGGAGCGCTGCTTGGATCTATCTCTACAACATTTAGTGAATTTCTTGTAAACCACTTTGAGATACATTGTTTTGGAAATTCATACAATTTTCTCAACATTGTACTCTCCTGACAGGATGCAGTTTTAAATTTTATGCCATCAGTTATTTATTCTTGTTTATTCAAATGACTGCAATAACAACGATTCGTTCATTAATGTTAAGGTTAATACATTTAAGATCTTGTTTAAACATTGTTTCTTCTGCAACTGGCTACTCCTCTTATATTAATGCATACACTTTTGTAAAGAAGTATATTTTTATGAAAAAAACTTTGTAAAAGTATGATGTAAATTTTCAGTGCAATGTAAACAAAATAAAAATGGATTATTGCTTTTGTAAAATGTGTATTCCTTTCATAATAATCGACAGCTCTTCTGGTTAATAAAAGGAATGAACAGCCCACATTTATTTGGTATTTTTAGAAGTTCTAAAACTACATGTTATATATATATTTAGTTGGCAGCATAATAGTGAAATATGGGTGTTTTTCTTCTTTGCATTCTATAACCCTCAAGTATAACATTCTTTTAGAGAAAATTAGATCCCCAGTAAATATCATACTATCATAAGAACCTCATCTTAGAAATGTCCTGAAATGTTAATATTTTAAGAATACTATCTAAATATATTTAGATGATTTCTAATATTTCTATAGCATATTTTCATAGGGATACATTCAGCATGCTTTGTAGATATGAACTCAATATCTTTTTGAATAGCTACATTAAAGTAATACTCAAAAACAAATCTATTTTTGCCAGGTTGTAGGATTTCCACAAATAAATGGAACATGTAAACATGTTCTAAGCAAAATTCTTAAGTTTCTATAAAGTTCAAATCACAAGTTATTTAAATTCAATTTAACTGGAGAACACTTTCTCTCAAAACACAATGTCTTTATATTTCAGAACCTCAAACTCCAGCCTTTACAGTCTATCTCTGCTTATCAGACTTTCATTTTAGAAATAAACACTTCTTGATATAATTGTAGTTGCTTTGTTAACTTCTTTAAACTCCGCTTTTCACTCATTTCACATATTCTATAATTTTGCTTGTTATTCTTTGCCTTTATTTTTATTCTGTGTTTTTCCTTTCTTTTTTCTTCTTCCATGTTTAATTTGTTTTCTCTCTTCTGATATTTCTGTTAATATTCTTTCCTTCTTTTACATGCTTTTAGCTTCTTAGCATTTTATTATTATTATTATTTTTTACTATATTTCTTTCCTCTTTATCCTTTGCTCTCTCAAAAGTTAGCAGCAATTTTAGTGGAAGTAATTTTAAAAAGCCTTGAGAGCCTTGTTGTACTTCCCATAGCATAAGAACATTAAAGACAAAACAGTTTTCACCCAGAGTATCTTGATATTGGACCTGAGAGGGATTGTGGAAATTGATCAATGGGCAAGACTTATATTATCTGTCCTTTGCACTTACAAGTGAGAAAAATAAAAAGGACATAACATTGACTAAAAGAGCCAATAAAATAACCATATAATACTCTTTCAAATACAATGAGAATGTGTTGCCTGTCAAAGTATTAATCTGTGAATATCTACAGATTTAAAATAGTCATAGTTGAAGTGAGGTAAAAAATCTGTTCTATGAAATTATAGAAGCACATGGGACTAAGAAATAATTTATAGTGGGCAGTTTGAATTTTGGCTGAAAGAAATATTGATTTGCTTCCTTTTTTAGGATAACTTTGGGGGTAAGGGAATATTGATCTGAGAAGATATACATGTTGTAAAATCTAAGAAATATCTTGTTCCACGAACTTGGTGTTCCAAAGTAGTTTAAGAGAAGATTTAAAAGTTACTGGGGAATAGAAATGGCCACTGGACATTAGATTTCATTTTCCAGTATACAGAACAATGGAACTAATGAACACCTGCCAGATACTTTTCAAACTTTTAATAAGTCCCCATGTGTACCATGTATAATAATTTTATTAGTCTTGGAAAAAAGTATATATTCCATACATTCAAATTCAGAGCTATAAATTATAAAATGCAAAATAAGAAATCTGTGTTTAAATTCTCATCAAATCCATACCTTGCTTGTAATTGTTAGCATACCTATGAAAATACGGACAAGCCCATGTGCTTTAGCAGAACCAATGAGATATATAGATGTAGAGAAATATGTAGAACCCCATACATGGCATGAATTAGAGGAAACCCAAAGGTCTTTCTTCTCAGCAAGTTTCTGCCTCACACCCTTGTTAGGATTTTATATCTCCAGAAGGAATTATTAGAATGAAATATATTATATGGAGAATATCATATGACAGCACTGTAATCCCAATAAGCAGATTAACATTTAGCTATTAAAGAGAAAATCAATAGAGCAAGCCTACTTTGAAGGACTTCTTTGAAGTATATAGCCTCATTTTCAGAATGATGTTTTTGAATGTATAAAATGAAACACAATGGAAATTAATTATAATAAAGTAGTTACGAAATATACATATATTAATGCATATATACTAATATATAACCATATAGACACATTTCTCTACTGAAATATTAAGTAAGTAGGAGGGCTAATAACTTCTGTAATTTTGATGAGTAGTGATCATAGATAATATTTTGAGGTATTCATAACACTTGACATGAAAATATGTGTGATTTTTATTAGTGACAAAATCAAAGATTATTTTTGCCTAACTTTATGATTAAAGGAAATATATTTTGATTAGAAGATCAGTGAGGAAAGAGATGTAATAGCTATTCTCATTTCAAGTTTACAAACTCTTTGAAATCTATCTGCATATCAGGTTAAGAACTCCGCTTATAAGGTTGGAATTTACAAGTACATTGTGATCAGAGAAGAAGGAAGACATAGTGGGCTCTCTTGTGCTGCTGGCAATAAAAATGGCTTGCTTAAATTGGGCCTTGACTACCAAATACCAGCATAAAATCAATGAACTCTAAGAATAAACCCTAATGGGAAGGAGTGGTCTTATAGTAAATGTCATTAATCAATTAATTTATTAATATAAATATTTTCTAACTTTAAACATATGTACACTATTCTACTATGAGATATAATGGATATTAGAAGAGTAAAAATATAAGAAACACATAGATCTTATCCTGAAATAACTTGGTCTTTTCAAGCTATAAAAACATTCTTAAAGTATATCTAAGATACCACACAGTAAGTCTATGTGATGTCTATGTATGTCTCTGTATGCTTTCATACTTTCACTACTTTCTATTAATTAAAATTAACTTTCACAAATCATAAGAGTGAAATTTGACAAATTTTAGTCTATTGAATGAGATCCTATCCTCTTACCCTCTTATTTTAGTCTAATAATTAAGGGGTATAAAAATGATTTGGCTAGGTGGCATCAATATATATTTTCAGAATATTCAGAATTTGATGGAATTAATTACATTGAAAACCGCACATTAGTTCATTTTAACATCATGAAGAATTTGGACAATTCTTGATAAAATGTTCATAGGCTGTTCAAAATTTTAATAGGGTATGTATGTTTTACTTTTTATTTTTATTTCATATGTGTATGTTTCCTTAGAAATCTTTATCAGTAGATGTTTTATCTGTAAAATATCACTTATAGCTTAACTGAAAAAAGAAAAACATGCACAATTTCAATAGAAATAAATTAGGTAAGACGAGACAAATGTCAAAGTTATATTTAATGATATGCTATCCACTGAATGGGGGAAATCAGTATTCCTTTTGGCCTAGTAATTCTACTCTTAATATGTTATCCAAAGGAAATAATCAGAGATGGTTATTTGACATGGCTTTTCCAATCATGCATTGTTTGTATATGGTGAAAAATATATCACTAGTCACCGATGTGTGAGCAATGTAAGTATTCACTGATCTGAGATTGCATTAGAAATCATCATACATTTAGAACTAATTATTAAAGATTATCCTAAAAGTTTAACAATATGAAGAAGACTTCAATGTTTAAATGTTTAAAACAAAAACCACTCCTTGTCTCTCTGTTTCTGTTTCTCTCTCCCTTTTCTATCCCAAGTACACCTGTATACAAACACGAATATTTTGAAGCAAAGAATAAAATGTAAATAGTAGACATTATCAGAAGTGTCATTTTAATTTTTTCATTTTCCTGAATGAATATATGTTGATTTCATTACAAAAATAATAGTTTTAAATAAAAAATAGCATGAAATTTTAAAATTGGATTTTACTTTGCTGATAACTTTGCTTGGAAGACTCAAAAGTGATCATTGAAGAGCCTGAATTTAGGAGACACACACCTGAAATGTGCCTATATAGTCAATGATAGTTGAATTAAAAAAATCAAAATTGTTTGAAAATGTCCTAAGACTTTTAAACGAACAAAAAAAAAACCTCTAAGATTTAAAGAAGTAATATCTATACATAGTAAATTGTCTAGATAATTTAAAGAATTGATAAAAAAGATTAATTCATTTAATAATACATGATTTTGTCCAATATCTATAATTTATATTTCACTTTCCTTTTGTTGTTTGCATTGCATTGAAGTTGCCCAGAATAAGATTATTGACCAGATGATATTTTTTCCTTGAAAATGAAATTTCCTCTAAAAATGTTACCAAAGTACTAAAGAAAATCTTACTCAATAGTTTTATATTTTTCTATATAGCTTTCAGAAGAAACATTTCTTCAAATAACTATTATGGTAGATATTTTACTTTATAGAACATGTTTTAAAATCTTTAAAAAAAAGACTAGACCAGAAGTTTGCTTTTTTATTATTATTCCTTCAAGCCTATGGAGTTAATGAATCTCATTTTCCTTAAAGCAATTACACTATACAATTTAATTTTATTTAACATTGTATTTCCTCTTACTAAGATGTATTTCAAGTACTTTTACCTCAAATTGTGCTATGTAACTAATTGCAAGCCATAAGTGACACTTTAAAATATTTCTTGGAACTATAAAAAAGTAGAAACTGTATTATTCATTCAGTAACTTAATAAGTGGTTTCTTTTTTTAAAGGCCTTTTTGGTGTTCATGTCCCTCTACCCCTACTTGCCATATGATGTAGTTAATGGAAAATTCTAGCAACAGTTGTTTTGGGAAATATTCATATATAACGGATTTGATACACTATTTTAATAATGGGCCCCGGCAATATCTTATTATTTAAATTGCAATTTAATTTCCAACTCTCAGAACATGACTGACACTGTGCAAGTAACAATGTGTACAAGTATTTGGAGAGTGAAAGTCAAACTTACATGTAATTGGCATAAAGTATGAAAAGGTAGTGTTAACTTTAGAAACCTCTAAGAGGCAACAAAGTGAATTTGTTCACAAGATAAATTTAACATCTCAAAAAATTAAAAATGGCAAAATTAATAGTTCTACAATAATACTTGTTTCAATTGTTGAATTGGTTCCAACGTGATTGATATATCAGGAAACAATTTGAGTGTAGTGGAATTTTGTGATTGTTTATACACAGCTGCCCCAGTGACAGACAACCGTGACAGACAACACAGACAATTGTTTGCCACTGAACCTAGTTGAATAGGAATACACAAAAATACACACTGCAACTATCCTACCAGCTATTTCAGTTCACCGTCTGTGTCATGGGACACAACCCTCATCATCCAGTGTGACAACTCTTCCCCAGATTTCAGGTCTTTCTCTTTCTTCCAGCACACAATATCTCACAAGCTGCAACCATGCTTACACACACTTCCAAAAGCACATTTCAGTTCTTTCTTGCCATATTTATTTTTGTATATATGCATACAACCATGCATACGTGGTTCTTCAACATGTGCAGAATTGTGCTATAATTTTTATTAGATTTCTTTTTTTTTTCCTATGTGCCAATGAAAAACTGTGAGTTATGCCCTTAACTCTTTTTTTCTCCACAAACCTTGTGGTTCCTCATTGCATCAGCTTGCCTGGCACAGCGAGTTTTAGTAACACATATGTCACATTAGAGCAAAACTGATTATAATCAGTTAAGTTCCCACATCTTAATTCATGCACATTTTTCAAGGATTAGAAAGAATAAAAAGATATAGAACAAAGTCTTCCTCTTATTTCTGTACCCATATTCATAATTCCCATGAACCTCAGTCCTATTAATTTGTTGTTTATCCTTGAAAAGGCAGTTTTGTGCATACAGAAGGCAGTATTTCCTCTCTTATTTTTACCAGTGTCCACATACCCTTTACATACTTTTCTGTACCTCATTTTTTCATTGAATATTTCTTGAAAAGCTTATCATAACACAGACAGCTTTCTCATTCTATTGTATATATATACACCATGATTTATATAAATAGCTTCCTGAGAATGGACATTTACATTGGCATTTCAATCTCAAGTTATTATAAACAATATTGCAATAAATAACATTTAATTTTTATTATTTTGTGAGAGTCCCAATGTAACTATAGGTTAAATTCCTAGAACTGAAATTTCTGGGTCAAGGAGTGTCAAGAAGTATTTGAAATTTTGATAAGACTGTAGGATTTCCCTACAAAATAGGCTTGTGATATTTTAAACTCCCACCAGTAATGAATGGCACTGTTTATTTTCCTGCAGCTTTTAATATTACCATTTTCCAATGCACTTTTCCACACACAATATTAAATAACTATTTCTTCCCTTATATTTCAAGAAGTTATATTCAGTTTATTGCTAATAATCTATGCCAGCATTTTCCACATCATGTTCCACAAGATACTAGTATTGATCAAAATACTCAACAGATGTTTAAAAAATCATCACATGGTCAAAAATAATTTTAAAAACCTTGAATATAACAGGCTTCCCCCAGACAGTCTCAGAACATTTGACATATTAATGTGAATCTTGACTATTGAAATTGAGAATAAAAGTGAATATTTCTTAAAATATTTGGCCATGGAATATCTATTAGCATTACATACAGTGCTAGCATTTCCTAGACTATAAATCAAAAAAGAAACCAGAAAAGAAGGAAAGTTCTATAACACCTTGACATGTTGGGAAGATACATATAATCATATAAATATTTGGGGTTACAATTTGTCTAGATGTTAGCTTAGCTTTTCTCTAAATTCACCAAATAGTCCAACCAAATTATTTATCTTGGTTGATATATCTATTTAATACCTGCTGCTGTAGACAGAGAACAGAACATTGTAACTCACAAAATATTTCTTTACAAATATCAATATTTTGTTGGTACAGTGTATGGGATTTAATCACAGCAAAACAATTCTACCACCCTAATTATTGTAATTCACAAAGATGACTGGGTGAGGACAAAGAATTAGTATTTTCAAAGTGTTAATAAATATCAAATATACTGAAATATCAATGAACAACTAGCCAACTTTTCTGAGAACAGTCAGAAAATAATATTTTTGCTTTAAATGCATATTGTTCAAAAAGAATCATAAATAAGAGAAATTGCACAGATACATATTCTCTTTTTACATTCCTTTAACATTATTTTAACTTCTTCATCACCTCAGCCTTGGTAGCTTTCAGTTTTCCAAGCAAAGCAGGTTTGTTTATCATCTATGCTTTCAAGAGGGTCTGACCCTCCTCTAAATTGCATGAACAATTCCAACGTCAAATCTTATTCATCTTTGTACCTTACTTCAGTGAGGAAGGCTGGGATTGAAGTGGGACTATATCCATTATTTATATCCATTATTTTTCTGGGAAGATGTGAGGTACATATATATTTAGCATTATGTATACAATTAAAATATAATACATTTAATATTTTTATAGAAATTCTGTAAAAGAGGTGTTTATATTCTTATATAATAACTGGAATAAAATAAATACTAAATAAATTCTCTTTGAATAAAGTCAACCCTATATTCCTCTCTTCACTCAAGGATTGACTCTATAGAATCATGCTGCGTTGCCTGTGTTAAGGCTATATAATGTTCAGGCAGGATGTGTAGAAATCATTCTTGGAAATATTTTCTGGGAAATATCATATGAGACAGTATAGGACAGGACTCGGGCCTCACTCCTGACCAAGGGAAGCAATTTGGGGCTGCATGACCCAGATTAGTTAACTATAGAAGAGCAAATAAACACTAGCTGCTGAAATTCAGCCCATACATAAAAGAAAGGGGCCAAACTGTCTCTTGAGTAATGCCTTCCAAGCCCACTGAAGCAAGATACTAACATTAGCTGATAAGGAACCTGGCTGCAAAGAAACCAGAACTATCCAGACCGAACTGCAAGGAGTTTTTAATTTCATCTAAAACCAAGAAGGACAAAGAGAATATTTCAGGGTTAGAATGAAAAAGTAAAAGGAAAGTTGTTGGTGTGAGTGTCCTTAGAGGAGCGGTCCCCAACCTTTTTGGCACCAGGAACTGGTTTCATGAAAGACAGTTTTTCCATGGACAGAGTGGGGTTGTGGGAGAGAGATGGTTTCAGCACAGTTCAAGCGCATTACAATTACTATGCAGTCAAACCTCTCTGCTAATGAAAATCTATATTTGCAGCTGCTCCCCAGTGCTAGCATCGCCACCTCAGCTCCACCTCAAATCATCAGACATTAGAGTCACATAAGGAGCACCAACCTAGATCCCTCACATGTGCCCTTTGCTGTAATGGGTTCAGGCTCTTATGAGAATCTAATGCTTCTGCTGATCTGACAGGAGGTGAAGCTTATACAGTGATGCCAGAGATGGGGAGCGGCTGTAAATAAAGATGAAGCTCCGCTTGTTCACCCGCTGCTCACCTCCTACTGTGTCCTCTGGGTCCTAACAGGCCATGGACATCTACCAGTCCGAGGCCTGGGGGCTGGGAAATGTAGCCTTAGAGAACAGGAAGAATTGGAGGCAGATTGGAACCACCTCAAGCCAAAAACGACCCCCATATTGAACTTAACCTGACTTTTCCCTCATTATAATCTCATTTTAATGCCAAAAATCACATCCAAGGGTGGTGATTTAACATGCTGAGACATACGACACACAAAGAAGCATGTAATAAAACTATGCAGGCACAAGAAAATCTCTACCTCCACATGCTTACATGTGTCACCGTCCCCCCACCTCACGTTCCAACATAAGCCCCAGTAAAGTCTTGTCTGTGACTTCTGTTTGGCCTCTTGTTAATGTCTATTAAATAGCCAGCCCAAGGGCCTGTGCCAGTAACAGTATGAACTAAGGTTGAAATTACATTAATAATGTTAAAATAACTAGCTCATGAATTTAAATGTTTGATGTTTTTTCTCGGTAATGTAATTGGGCTATTTTAAAATAATTTCTTACTCAAATTTGCTCAACCAAGAATAATTCTTTAATTAAGATTTTATGCAAAGGTTTTTGACATGAGAAAATTACAGATTTCTAGACATAATTTGGAATGTTCGATAAAATTTATCCATTATTCATCAGGCATACACTAGATACCAACTTTACAGAGGGAGAAGTTTTTGGATATCTCATAACAATGAGATGACAAGTGGGTCTAAGATGAATACTTCATCAGTGTTCTCTAGGCAACTTCCTTCAGCAATTTCTGAATCTATTCCAGAATTGTGTCAGTAACTAACCAATGTCAAATTTTTAGTGAATTGAAAATTATTTAATAATTTATTTTATTCCTTTGTAAGGAAATGTACTTTAATATTGATTATATTTTTCTTATCTAACACAACTATTTTGCATTTACTTGATATTGAATGTGTCAGCATCAGTGTCAATATCCTTCAGCCAAAAATCACCAGGAACACACAAATATTTGAACAAATTGGGTTTCTTACTTATTACAGTGAGGGAGAATGTATGTCGTGGAGAACCTTGAGATATCTCAGTAAGAGAGTGTTAGAATTGACTTATTGTAGGATTTAGACTTGTCTTGGATGAGTTTGGAGAGTGTTTAAAAAGTGGGACTGCAAGCGGGAGTAATTCTTGAGTATTTTAATAAATCTTAAAAAGGATGAAACACTAGACAGAAGTTAAGCTGTAATTGGTAAAGAAGTAACAGTTATGCATATGAGTTAGAACAGGGGAATATTTGGTCATTTTTGTGTCTTGGACAATGTTGATGCTTTTTTTCTTTGTTCAGACATGATTTTGGAGTCCTCTTGTTTTTGTCTTGATTTACCATAGTTATCTAATATTCACGGTTTGTGAAATTGTTCATGTTCAATATGAGAACTTCAGGACCAGGGTAGTTTATGGCAACCCCAACTCCTAGATGATTGTACTGGGGCAGCTCCTCCTGGATGTCCAGCCTGCTTTACTCTTTCTCAGATGTGTTCTACTTTGGACTAATTTGCTAATATGAGTTCTATCAAAATTTAGGCTCAGAAACAAATGCAAACTGCTTATCTCTTCTTTTAGCTTTAATTGGAGAAATATGATAATTCAGTTGCAGGATTTTTTTTAGTAATGTTTATCAATTGAAGTATTTTATTAAGATTATGCTACAGGATATTGTTATCTTACTATATAGATGTTTGATTGCTATATTTATGTATAATTTACATTAGTAGATTTTTAGTGAACTATGGATATATCTTCATAAAGCCCAAAGAAAGCATTAAATAGCACATGTTGATACTAGTTTCATGAGAACTAGGTGCTCATTTAAAAAGCAGTTACAAATAAGTATGTGTGTAGCAGTGGTTGAAATATCTAGGTAGTGAGCATAGGATTAGATACAGTGAATTTAAGTGGAATTTTGTTCATGTTATTAGCATTTCTGAAGGAATGCCTTTTGCCTATTTAAACTTGTTTTAAAACTTTTACTCATTTACATTCACCTACCACTCAGCATATCAAACTAGATGAATAGTTTTCAAATTTTTGTGGAATCCATCATAATGATTTGCATCCCATCTATTAGGTTATTCATGCTAGTAATGTGGCTGTCATCTCTAACAAGTCCTTCCCCTTCATTTCCCATAGCTAGTGTATAATAATGCCTTGTCAATTTTACCTATTAAATATTTCTTGGATTCATCCATCCTTCTCCCATTGCCAACATTCTAGTCCAAAACAGCGTAGCTTTCTGTCCAGCTGCTCAGGACAGCAGCCTCCTAAGTGCACTGTCCACATCCAGTCCTGTATCTTTAATCTGTTTTCCATATCGCAACCAGAGAGAGGTTTCAAATCGTGTCATGTGAATCGAGGTCTAATAATATCTGTTTAAAGTACTAATGAAACCCAGAGAAGAAAGTGATTAACCTTCCTGGATGTGGCTGATTCTAAAATAAAGTATTTTTGAATTGATTCATGAAGAATGATAAGAGGTAGGTAGATGGTGATGAGGAAGGGAGTAGAGGGAAGATCTCAGGCAGGGTAACCCCATCTGCACATGATGTAGAGAGATGCAGGTATGTTGAATAAACGTGGTTGTTCAGTAGTCCTGAAGCACAGAGTGCATTTGGAGGAAAGATAAAAGATAAGACTAGAAACTTTAGAAAGTACAAGATCAGGAAAGTCCCTGTATGCTCTGCTGTGGAGATTCAACTTTTCCTTTTATGAGTCTGGGAGCCAATGAAGATTTTAAAGACCTGGAAACAGTATTAAATTTTTGTTTAGGGGGAATAAATCACTCTGACAGCAAAGAAAGACAGTATTAAGGGAGATGAGTTTAGAGGTAAAAAGTTCGGTTGGAAAGACATTACAATATTCTAATGAGGTCTTTCAGGACCCTAATGTACATCAGTTCTAGTTGTCTTGAAGAGGACGTATGCATCAGGGTGACATAGAGGAGATGGGCTGAGAAAAATGTGGTAAAGACTAAATGTGCCTGGTGATAGAGAATAACAGTGGATAAAATGAAAAGCCTAATTGTACCTCTCAAATTTTTGGTTCGGAGAGTATGTTTGGAAAGTGGTAACAGCCAAAATCGAGTACAAGACAAAAAAACATCCAAGTTGTTCTACACAGGAAAGGAAGTTTTAAACCAAATTTTAATCAAGTTCCTGGGATTCATTTCTGTCTCAAATAGGCAGTCACAATATGGATTATTCTAGAGCATGGGATTGGTTAAGACAGGCAGGAAGACACCAGCGACAACTTCTCTTCAGAAACAACTAGCCTAGAATGATTTCACACTGTTTTACATTTGCACTTTTTATTTCTCTTTTATTTTCCCTTGGTATTTTTTAAGACTTGATTCTTATTTTTGAAGTTTTGTTTTTGTAGTTAACACCGACCTATTTCAACTACGTTGAGGGAAAAAGAGAAGGATCACTTTTTGTAACAGAGCGTCAGAAGTCACATGCAGCTAAAGCTCCAGGAACCTGAAAGTTTGTGGAACAAGAGTCAAAGCTGGAGAATGCTAAGGAGCAAATTGTAAATTCATTGCAGGAAGTTAAGTTCACCAGTTTTTTTTTCTACTATCTGGCCAATTCTTCTACCACAGTCAAATATATTCACAAGTAAACAGAGTCACTTTAAATTAGTCCTCTAATTTTATCAGGTAAGTTCTAAAATGTGACTGACAAATTTTATTCTAAAAAAACAATAGCCAAAATGCAATGGAACAGTTACAAGCAAGCTCACGAATTGTTTTTCAGTTGATCTTGTTTGCATGCGCAGATTTTAAAAAAACTCTCAAGAAGAGATTACTTGTGATTAATTTTTATACACATACATATATATTATATAGTTAATATATATATGTATACTGTACATTTCCTGGAGAGCTAAGCATAGAGGAAAGCATACAATAATCACCCAATAAATGTTGCAGAATTGCCTGTTTTGCTATTAATTGATTTAGGTTATCAACTTCACATTTGAGGACAGAGAAACTATATTTCACGAACATCCAAGAATAGAATGACAAGTCTCCCAAGAATGGACTTAAAAGTGCAGGAAGCAAATGGTGGATGAGACTATAATTAATTTTTCAAAAGTCAATTTACACAAAAGGAGGAAAGAGGGGATATGTTGAATGAAAGAGAAATACTGATCAACATGGAAGAAAACTGAAGAAAATCAAATATACAAGAAAAGAAAATTAAACTATTAATTTTAAATGTAGTTCAATTGAATGTTCATCCATTCCTAGTGTAGTAAGTTGTGAGCTAAAACAAATCAATGAATAAGATAAATTCTTTAAAATTTTCCCTTTGAAAATACTCACGGGAGTAATTCATTCTAAAGTGATAAATGCAATTTACCTCTTACATAAAATTATTCTAGTAATAGTTTGTCTCCTATATCATGATTTCTATTGCATTTCAAAATGTTGTTTTTAGTAAGTAAAGATTTAAAATTACAAATTGCTATCACTTACCGACTATAGAAAACAAGTTCAGTTCCAAGCAACCTTACCCTCTTCTTGGTCATTCTTCCCAGTCCCCCAAATGGTGGTAATAGTTTTAGTTAATTTTCATGATACACAGATTATAGACCACTGTATTTAGAGCTATAAATTATGTTGGCTTGTTCAACATTTTTTGGAATTCAATAAATGTATTTTCCTTGATGTCACAGGATCTTTGAATATTCTTTTTGACTACAAATGTAGAGAAAGATATATTCTTGGAACTGTAATTTCTAATAAATATAATATATGAAGACATTTTATGGTGATTTTGAATTTGATGTAACAAAAATCTAATCTTAAAGAAAATATGAAAATTGTCAAGTCATACTTTGTGCCTTTAGAATAATCAGAAAAATTACTATCAAAACTGGTTCTATACATAATGATATACATAAAATATTTTATATTTTGGGGATGCAAATTTTTTTTCAGAAATAGGAACTACAAGAACAAAAAAATAGGTAAATGTTTAGGTTTTGTGTTTAACTCATTATTTTACTTTTTTCTCCTTTTTCAAGCCATTGTACCACTAACATTTAAGGAATTATGTAGTATATCAGAGGACCATTTGTGGTTGGCTATTATATTAACTATAAATTTTATAGCTTGTTGAAAGCATATGAAGATTCTCCATTTTAACAATGGAGATATTTGAGATATAGGCAGAAATGGAGCAAGCAATACCTGTAACTATAAAATCTCACTTCAATTCTAGTTGATAGTTGAGATTTTTTTTTTAAAAAGAATGAGGTAAATGCACAAGGTCCAAAACTTAGCTTAGAAAAAAATGTTTCCCGACAATTCAAAAAATGGACAAATCAGATTCTGTAAAGATATCCAGTAAAACCTTGAAGGAATATTAAATTGATCGTTAGTAATCTAATTGGAAAGTGATTTAGGTTCACAGGGAAAAAAGCAAAGTTGATTTTTTCATGCACTTTTATGCCAATCCAGTTCCTTTGTTTATATTGCTTATTTTGCTTTTCAAAATTCTACTCCATCTTCAAGGTCCAAGTCAAATGCTACTGTCGCATTAAACCTTTATCAAGTTTTCACACACCTCCCCTCAGGCAAAATTAACCACTCTTCAGGGCTCTTGTAAAATTTTATATGATTAACTACTATAAATGTATTACATTAGTTGTTCATATACTTGTCTCTAGGCTAGATTGGAATTCCAGAGTGAGAATAATTTGTTATCCATTTTTGTTTTTCCATTGGCTAACATGTGTTTATTTATTTACTGAATGAGGATTTAACAGGGTTTTTAATTTTTTTAAATTTTATTGTAAGTTGACAAATTATAATTGTATATATTTATGGGGCACAAAATGTTACAATACAATGTAGAACCATTAAAGCAAGCTAATTAACATATCCATTACCGCAACTACTTACTTTTTTTGTGATAACAGCATTTCAAATTTACTCTCATTGATTTTGAAATGTATGATACATTATTACTAACTATAGTCACCATGCTGTGCAATAGATCTCAAAAGAACTTATTCCTCTTATCTAACTGAAGCATGTACTCTTTGACCATAATGGAATGGAATGAGGAGAGCCTCATTCCTCTCGACCCCCAGCCTCTGGTAACCTCCATTCCACCTTTGGCATCTGTGAGTTCAATTGCTTTAGATTTCACATATAAATGAGGTCATAGGTATCTTCCTTCTGGTTCACAAAAAGTTATTAAACAACAGTTTGACTTATTTCTGTTTGCATAATGTCTTTCAGATTCATCCATGTTGTTGCAAATGTCAGAATTCCCCTTGTCTTTTAAGGCTGACTAATATTCCATTGTGTGTATACACCATATTTTCTTTATCTATTCATTAGTTGATGGAGACTTAGATGTTTTTTTCCAGGTAAGCTCTGTATCCTCATGGTGTATCCAAGCATCTTGTTTTCTTAAGGAAAAGGTAGTCATCTAGGGATGTCCAACATGATGCAAGACCAAGGGAGAGAAATGGGGCTTTGGTGACTTTCCATTAAGATCTGAAGACAAGATAAGGCAAAACAAGCAAGATAAAACAAAACAAGAAAAGAAAAACAAGTTTGGAAGTTTCCCAAGAAAGCCTTCCAGCGTGGAAGTTCGGTTTTATCCAACAAAGATACAACCAACCTATTGTGAACTCCTGAAATATTTATAATTTCTTTTCATCTGTAAAGAATAGTTTAAAAATTGCAGAGTAGAAAACATATTTGGGAATTGAAATGTGTGTATGAAAGTCTATAAACTATGGCTGACAGCAAAATGCAAGGTCACCTCTCTATTGCTCTAGTTCAATACCAGAGCCCATTTTTCCTTTTCAAAAATTCATAAATCTCATTTATAAACAACATCTCACTTGTCAAATACAACAAACTCTTAAAAAGCCAAGGAAAAAAGTAGGTGATTTATCCAGGCAAAAACTAATCAAGTCATAACATTCAGAAAAAATAAAGAAATAAAACTTTGACAGTATTCAAATTTTACTAAGAACAAGAAAAATTAAATCTCTTAGGGGGGTATCAGAGGCATTACATAAAAAGCAATTTATTTCAGCTATCTCTTTAGACAAAGGAGGGATAGATTATTAATGAAACTATCTTTATAACCTAGTTTTATTCTTGTAGTGGAAAGAATTTGGCAAAGAAGGATTATTTGTGTTCCAGCTGCATAATATCGTGGCAATCTCCCATTTCCCTTGAGTGGCAAATAGCTAAAGAGGGATAACAATATGCTACCTTTGGCTTGATGGGAAATGTGTGTTTCAGGAACTTCAATAATCTAGCAAAGAGAATGTTTACCAAAAGCAAAAGAACAGTCTGTTGTTAATTTTTCTTAAGTTTAAGAAAGAATCTGAAAATAGCAAAGAATTACAAAATAATTCAGGGAATTGTCCAAGCCGACTAAATTACAATGATATGAAGGATATTGAAAATGTAATTTTTAATTGGTTTTAAAAATATGGTCTTTGTACCTGAACATCTTTTTTCTTTGACTCTCTGCTGTACTTAGCCCAGCAGCTCTCTCCTCACTCCCCTTTGACTAGGCAGTATTCATTATTGCTAAAGAAATTAAAGAAATAATAGTGCTTGAATTATTTACAAATATATGTCACATCATCTCAATTGGATTCTGATTGTTACTCTACATGTTGTTCAACTACAAGTTGTTCCAGCTTTTTGAATTCAACATTTTCAAACTTGAATTTATCATACATTAAGATATAACTTCCTAGTTACCCTAATTATGTTAATGGTATCACCAGATCTACCTAAGCTGGAAAGTTGAGATCTATCTATTAATTACCACTTTCAACAATATTATTGTGTTAAATTGATCTTTTGAATTTCAAACTTCTTACATTTATTTCCTCTCATTCACTCATTCTCAACATATTAATTATTCTTGGAATGTTCTTAGACTATTGCAATGGCTTTGATACAAATTTGCCAAAGCCAAATGTATTTTATGCAGAAATGTAAGATTAATTGCTTAAGGCACAACTTTGTTAAAATCACCCCTACCCTAAATACATATAATGGCTTCCTGTCAATTAAATTCCCAATTTCTCTGCTGGAATTTGAGTTATTCTGAAATCTCTTTTGTACTCTTTAGTGCACACAATTGTTTGCCTACCTACAGCCATTCCCCTAGTCTTCCTTGCTAACAGAGCTCCCTATTTTAATTCTATTCAATTCTATTCCCAAGACACTGGGAAAACCTTGCTTAGTTTAATACAGAAAGTTTATACTAGTTCTTTTACTGGTGATTTGTTTGTGAAGCAGTCCTACCCTAAGAGGGAAAGCCTGCTGAATTATCAGGAGAGGTATCCTTGCTAATAAAAAACAAACTCCACCCAACAAAACCAACAACAATCTTATATTTGCTAGACATTGTCACGTCTAATTATAACATCTAATATGTGTCAGCCATTTAAAAACTGGGTGTGGTAGAGAGGAAGCTTGCCTGAGAAAATCCAATACTCTGAAAATTGGAAAATAATCTCAAAAATCACAAATATCGGGAATGTTGAGCTAATGAAATATCAACCCTGGGGCTGCTCCACCATAAACTTCTTTTCATTTAAATAATATTTGATAGGATGGCCTTGTTAATAAACTAACAAAAAAAAACCTATCTAACAGAAAAATAAAGAGAAAACTCAGAATACATAATTATCCCTTTAAAGGAAAAAAATCACAACACAACTGCCCCTTTGTTGTATTAACCACCTGTGTGACTTGTTCTCTTTAAAAGTTTATTTTTTACAGCACTTAAAAAACACTGAACAGGTAGAAGGAGCATGATACTTTCCTAGTTCTCATCTTAAGTCAGAGCAGATTCCAAAGACAGCCTCATAGAAAAAAGGGAAAAAAACAAAAACAAAAACAAACAAACAAAAAACACAGACGCAGCCATTTCACAGCCACTTTTACTATCAGTTGACAACAATCACCTTTTCCTTTCTCTTGGTCCCCAAAAAACCCCAAGCCACTGGTCCTCTGGGCTGGCACTTCTTTCTTTCATGTACTGAGCCCTTCCCCCTCAGAGAAAATAAAGTAAACTTTTACTTCTTTCTGTCCTAATCTTTGTGTCAAAAATTCTTTCTCATCCCTAGTGGCTAGTCCCCACCTTAACAATATTATTTGTATTTTTGAAGCCAGTTGAGTTCTTTGTTACCTGTAGATGAAAGTGTACTCTTAGAGACTTGTCCTATATTATAATTTATGTCAAATTGTAATGGATATGGACAAGGATATGTACAAGGACAAGGAACTCATATGCATGAGTTCATATCCTGTCTGCATCATCTACAGGCTACTCAACGTTGGGCAAGTTGTTTAATTTTCTAAGTTTCAGGGGTTTTTTTTGGTAAATTGGGATTACAAAGTTTCTAACCCTTTTTGTCATTATGAAGCTTAAATAAGTTAAGATTAGTGATGAACTTAGAATAGTGCATAATCAATGAAAGTGCTCAATAACTACTCATAATTATATTATTGTTTTATTTTTATTTACATTCACTCCACATGTCACAAACATTGCCATATAACCTCACACCCTACTACTCACCAGAAATGTTCTCTTTCTGAGCATCTCTACCTATAGAAATTCTGGCCCCTCCACAAGTTCTGTTTTAAATGCCACATTGATTCCACAGATAAGAGTGAAAAATAATAAATAAGTAAATATTTCTTTTCTCCAAACTCCTGCTGTACACTGTTCACACCTCTCTTGGCACTTACTTTATTACAACTTTTGTTACAAATGTCTATCTCATTTTTCCATTGAAGATATTAAACTATTTTTACAGTCAGGTTATTCTGTAATCTTAAGCAAAATCCCAAAACTCAATGGCTTAGCAAAATAACGATTTCTTTTTAACTCATGCAGATTCTCCAAGACTGGTCAGGCAGCCCATCTCCATCTCGTAGGTAAGGAATCTTTAGTATGTTCTTTTGTTTAACAGACTTCTACTCTCTGAGTCAAGAGAAGAAGGAATGGAAGATGAACAATAACTTCTCAGTGCTGTTCAGGAATTTACACACATTACTTCCTTTCATAGTCCATTGTCAGAACTATTACGGGGCCCAACTTAGAGTAGCTGAGATATAGAGTGTACTAGAGAAAACACAAGCAGTCCCTGGGTTACAGACAACCTGGCTTACAGCATTCGAAACATAGAAATAGGCTCCCAAGACTCCCCATAAGGATAATTTATAATCAAATAATTAAATTAGCAATTCAGGAACTAGTTTATTTTGTACATGTAAACAAATCCGCATGGAGTAAGCAGTTCATTGGTGCAGCATCTTTATGCAAATGACTGGTCTCATACTAGCGTAAAGATTTATACGGTTGCTTATGCACAGTGTCACTTTGTCTTTTGTATTTGATTTTGTGAGTCTATATTTACTCTGATAACCATGCCTCCCAGTGAAAGTCCACTGCAAGTCCAGATGAGCCTGCGGTGAATAGAAAGGTGATTATAATGGAAATGAAAGTACATGTAATTGGCTTTTGGAAAAAAGCCAGACACCATCATTCACTGGGAAAGCAATAGGCTTCAGTTAGCTCCTCAACGGTAAAGGCTTCAGTTGTTCAGCTATCGAAACAATTATAAAGGATACAATGAGAATAATGGAACGTGTGAAAGGCAGTGTTCCAATGAAAGCATTGATTATTACTAAGAGCATAGTGGATTAATTATTGAAATGGAGAGGTTATTATTGATTTGTTTAGAATATCAAAATAAGCATAACATTCCTATTAGCCTAGCATCGATGCATGATGCATTAGGTGAGTGTTAACTTTTAATATTTATTTTTGAAATTTCTATGTTCTATCTAAACTTTATGTATGAGTTTGTTTTTCTGTTCTGTTTCTTTGAATTGAAAGAAAGAGCACAATAGTTTCTGTAATTTATTATTACAGTACAGGGGTATCATTACAGTATTATACCATATTATTATTACTGCTTATGAATCATTATAGTATTGTTATTACTATTATTATTATTACTGTATATGCACTGTTCATCAGAGATCTGAATTACACACAAAGCCAACCTAAAGATGTTCTCAGGAACATACCTTACCTGTAACCCAGGGACTGCCAGAAAAATACAGAGTACTGTATAATCTCAAGATCTTCATTGCTTTGGGCATTGCTGTAGGCATTGCCTTGGGCATTGATTTGGGCATTGCTGTAGCATTGACTAACTTAGTCAGGAAACAAAGTTTCAAATCAAAACAGTATGGAGGGAGGGCAAGTTCCAACCGGTTAGAACCAGGATGGTGAAATACTAACCTTTCCATGAATAATTGTCTCCTTATTTAGCCTATAATTAAGCTATTGCTTAAATAGAAAGGCAACAGGAGTCAGGGGGCTGGATATCTTCCTCAGGGAGAATTTGCCTCTACTCTGTCTATGGAGTAAACTTTTTATACTTTCTGGATAAATCTTGCTTTCACTTTATACTGTCCGATCACTCCTGAATTTTTTCTTGTGGAAAGCCAAGAAGGACCCACTTGGACTTCAAGTGGCTCCCATTATTGGGAGTCACTTTTCTGTGTCAATCGCAAGAGTTTTAACTTAATTTCAGCTGCAAAGACTTTTTTTCTAAAAAAAATATTATTTACAAGTTCCAGGTATGAGGATTTGATGTCTTTGGATGGCCTTAATTCAACCTATTAGAAACACCAGAGAACATGGCACATTCAAGGAACTCTAAGCTAAATGGGAGCGGGGGTGGGGAGAATGTATGGAGAGCAAAGGAAAGAGAGTAGCAAGATAAACCGGGGAGGTAGAAAAGACCAGACTAATAGGGCCTGGTAGGACATTGTAGAGGATAGCTAATCCAAGCTGATCCAAAACCCCCAGATTATATTCCTTCTTTTATAACTGAATGTAGGTTGAGATCTCATTTTAGGGTGACATGGGAACTAAGATCTGCCTTCAAGACAGACCTAGCTGTGAGAAATGTACTAAGCCATGAGCCTCCTGCTGCTGTTTCTGCCATAGCACTCACTCAGGCTGCAGTTTGACCAGATAGTTCACAGCCGAAGACTAAGCACTATGAGATTACTAGATTTGGGCCATTCTGGGCTATCGTGAGACTCTTCTAACCAGTAATTTTTTTCTCTGAGGCCCCCCACTAGTCTAACCTTTTTCAGAGCAGTACTTCAGTCCTACTCAACCATCCCTCCTTCCCCTTCTCTTTTCGTGGATGTCATACGCATGTCACAAGGTGCTTGCTCCTTGCTTTCTCCTGTTCCTTCTCTCTCTCAATGCTCAAATTCATTTTTTTACAATAAATGTTCTGCTAATATCTTATTGTTTGCTGGTAGACCTGAATGGGCATAGTTGTTACCTGGAATAGTCCAAGAAGACAAGTTTTAAAATGTGGTTACCTCGTACCTAGCAAGAAAAATTACAACCCAAGTGGTGTGTGGGGTATGGACTGTCCCTGGAACAAGTTGGCAGCCCATTTGCTAAAGATTTAACTGGGGGTTATCTGGGAAAATGTCTTGATGAAGGGAAATAACTGTGCGGACGCAATGGTCAAGGTATTTGAAACGTATGAGGGAGAAAAGCATAAAAGGTAAGTGAAGTTGGTTGTTGTTACTAAATTATATTAATGCTCTTAATGGAGGAATAATACATTTTGTACAGAAAAAATCAAGATTTTATTTAATTGCTCTCTTTACTATAAAAAATAAAGTACTGTTAAATACGTTTCAAATCATTGATACTGGTTAACTGGTCAAATGAATGGGAATTTTATTCAGTATTTGTATTGTCTTACTAAGCAGTGGTGGTCAAATTTTATTGTCATTAGACTTTCCTGAGGACCTTATTTAAGACTCAACCAGATGTGCTGAGTTAGTAGATCCTGGGACAAATCAGCATTTAAGCAGACATTCCAGAGTAGTTTGTCCTTGGACTATTCTAGACATCAACACTAGGCTTTCCAAAGAGCCTGAAAGAAAGTATATCTAGATTTGATATTAAATGTTGCACTTAATAATGTATCAGAATATAAATAATATTTATTTAAGGTTATTTTTATGTGAAATTTGGAATTCTGATGCCTCATTATCTTTTAGAATAATAATATTAGAATAATTCAAATTTTAGATGGACAACCCAAGGCTTAAATAATACTCTCACATCTTTATAAGTTAGTTCAGACCTAATGGAGATTTTGAAAGAGTCCAGTGGCTGTTCTGATCTCTAATATATTTAGTAGAGGAAAATTAACCAAATTTTCCTTAATTCTTTTGGTGAGCTGCCTGTCTACAGAGCTCATCTGGAGAACTGAAACATGTTCTAACTTTGTTCTTGAAGAATGAAAAGTAGCCAACATACCAGGTTAATTTTTCCTTCCTCACAGTATAATGCCAGAAAAGATGGTTCAAAAACTAATTATGACATGCCAAACTACATAATTTTGCTAAGAAAAGTTTTATTATTTAAATGAAATAAGAGGGGATTATTTTAAAATAAGATTCTTTTGCCTAGTAGAGCACTCTTTAAAAATGTATCTGCTAAGAATTTATGTGTTGGGTTTGTATGCAGAGAAACAAAGTGAAAAGATTTAATGAAACTTAGACACTTGTAATAGTTTTTTTTAATCATTTCTTGGTTCAATTATAAAATACTCAAAGACCATTGCATTTTAAGATGAAACATTTTGTGATATGCTTCTTAGCTTACTTTAGGATATGATCATCCCTTGATATGTTGCTGGCTAGAAAATAATATTTTTTTCTTTTTTTAGATGGTTCTTTTACAATAAATTTTCTATTGAATATACATACACATTCAAAAGTTCAAGGGCTGGTCTCCTATACTACTTAGTAACTGGAGGGCATTCTATTCTCCTTGGAAGGAAGCCTTCAATCCAGTAGCTCCCATTCCTTTTCATCCAGAATAAAATCAATCAAGACATAAGCTATTTTTTTCTTATCAGAAATGCTGAGTTTTCAGTGAAACAGAAGAATTTTCTCAGAGGTAATATCAATCCAAGATGCAGTTGACCAATTTTGGAAAAGTTGAGTTCACACAAATCACCAAATATGATAAGAGGCCAGGAAACAAATACAGTATGTTATTGACTAAGACTTCATTAATTTTAAGATGCTCTATTATTCTGTGCACCTCTTAGAAAAGACAAGTTAAGCTATGACACAATGCTTTATTGATAGCCCTGGGCAGTGCATGCATTGATCACACCAGCCTCTCATGCTTTGACATTTCTTTCATCTATTCTGAGATACTTGGCAATTTTCCCTGCCTTCAGTTGAATTGTTTGGCATGGGATAGGCTATATATATACACACATATATATACACATACATATATATAAACATATTATTATTTTTTTAATTTCAATAACATGATACAGCATCATCTTCTTGAATCTTCTCATCTTAGATCCTGGTATCTGGTGGTTATCACATATGAGCCAATAGTATTATTGTTACTATTATGATTACCACCATATATGCACTGTTCATTAGGGATTTGAGTTACATACAAATCCAATCTAAAGACATTCTCAGGAAGTTGTCTCATCCGTAACCCAAGGACTGCCTGTATTTGATGAATACTGTCTCTGCCACAGTTCATTTTTCTGCTCACAAAATGTCCCTTTGCTGCGTATTTCCACACTTTAAATATATTTGATTCATTTTTTAACAAAATGCATACAGTTGTGGTCGATCACTTCTCTACTGACAAATGTTTGCTTCAGTAACTTTTTATTTCAATCCTGAAATGTAATGTATTCTTTTGGAAGATATTTTTAATAATATTTGAATATAATTCAAAGTGTTGACAACATCAACAGCCATGACCAAATTTCCACATGCATAAGCAATGTTCACTAAGTCATAATTGCCATGTGGCTGATTTTATGATATTATTGATGGCAGGGTGCATTGCAATTTCAGAGATGTTATAATGTGAAATTATGTATGTGTCTAAGTGTGAATGAAATGTGGTAAGCCATTCTGAGCCTGCTGACTAGAATTAGAGATCCCTCAGAAGAGATATAAAGGAGAAATAGTATGAGCAGTTACAGGAAGAAGACCTGAACTAAGAAACTAGAGAGTGAGTAAAGGTAGAGGATCTATGAGCCTGGCCATCACAGCATAAGGTGAACAACAGATCAAAGAAGGCACTTCAGATGTGGAAACAAAGACGGGGTGGTAGACCTCAGCAAAAGAAATGGGGAAAATCACTGGGGAAAAATGTAAATGATGCCATAACCTTAATTGGAAAATTGCTAGACTTAAGGGTAAGCAAATAGCTGTCATATCTTAAGCATCAATAGGATGTACATATGATAGGAAAATGTGTGTGCATATAAATATATGTGTTTGTATATATCCTATATTAACCAAAGCAACATAAGAAATTCCATTATTATAAATATAAAAAAAAAATGCCTTCCTTTGTAAAGTCTCAGGTACTTTACATCTGTTTTGGTCACTTAATTATTTCTAAGACCATAAAGTAGATGATTTACCCAAGGTTACACAGTTAGTAAAATGATTTAAAACAAAACCTATTTCAAAGCCTGTATTATTCACTAGTATATTACTTCCTCCTACGACACAATTCAGATATTATATTCAGATATTTTGTAGGACAGAAATGCATGCACTTAGAATGTCTTCCCATTAGACTAATATGGAAGCTCACAATCAAATATCACCAAAAAGCTTAAACTCTGATAGGAAATGACTATAGAAAACATGCCTCACAGAGTGGAGAGCTGAGATCTACTCATCCCATTTCCTGGAATTTTTAGCTGCTTAGAAATATTTGAAACTGTATTTTCATGTTTCCTTTTGACAGGAGATAATTTATATGTAATTTATAACAGCTCATACTATTTCCTTCATTCAGTAATTGTGTGTCTGCTCTCATTCAGGGAACATTAATTATGTCTGTTGAATTGAGAAAAGCTAAATCTACCCATTGAAAAGTTTCCTTTATTCTTTATTCTGGATTTGTTAAATTGATTAATACACATCTTCTCCAGTATGGGAAAGCACACATTCAGTAGTCCGCATAGTTTTCACACAAGAGAAGGAGAGTTAATGCTGCCCTTGTATATCAGGTAGGGTCTTGGCAGGAAAGGGTGCCACACTTAAGCTGGGTAATTTAAGGAGAGCCTTCATAATGGGACTATTTACAAAACCATAGACAGGATTTAGGGAAACCAATAAAAGATGATGGCGTACCTAAGGCTAGCAACAGCACTAGTGAAACTTGAAGGGGCAAGGGAGTGGTCACTAGAGACATGAGAAAGCCACTTGCAAGGCTTTGGGCTTTGGCTGAAGGACCCAGAAACCCCTGATGCAAAGGGAAATATCCAGGGAAACTTCTTTGACTTCTCTTGTCTTCTGATCACCTCCCAAAGCAAAAAAAAAAAAAAAAAACAAACCCATCAGAAGTGAAGATACTGGAGGAAGAGTATCTCACATAAAAGTTTTTCAACTAAAAGTTTTATGCCCAAGGAATTAGAATTATTCCAATGAGGTTTTATACACACACACACACACACACACACACACATATACATATAAAATCTGACCTATATCCTATATAATTTTGGCCTACCTAACAAAAATGTATTTAAAAATAGTAAATATAAATAAAAATATGGTGAGTTTGTTCTGTAACAACACATTTTATAAAGTCTTCATTTCAACTATATATTATATTCTCATTAGATTACAGACTTTTACTAATGAAAACATTTTAAAAATGATTCTTAAATGCTTCAGATTAAAGATAAACTGTAAAAATGAATAAATAAATGCTTTCAAATATTTTCCCGATTCCCAAATTGGCTAAATTGGCTGCCATTTGATTAAGTTTTGTGAATGTGATAATTCGTAAAGTTGTGAATCATTTCTTCTCTGATGGACTGCTCAATAATGGAAGAAAAATAAGACTTTTTTTCTTAAAGCTTTTTGAAGCTGAATGTCATCTTGCTCTTATCAACAAACATGCTACTGAGAGAATGCCTTTTCATCTTGTTGATGTGGATCATATCATAAAACCAGAGAAATGGAAACCAGCCACCCAAGCAATTTAGACTGGATCTACACCATTTCAAAAGAAACCTTTGGAAAGGAAATATTTCTTATAAACTCTCTGGCTTGTCTACATAGATTATATGGTCATGAAAAGAGGATGACTATGTTTTCTCCTTGTACATCTAACTGCTATTGTTGCAATGTGCAAGCACAGCTGCAGTCTATTTTCTTGCCTTTGGAAAGATCCTTTTCTCCACTGTTACAACAGGTGAGAATGTATAGGTTGGTACCTAGAACTGTCTTGGTGGATCAATACGAATCTCCTTTCCTTTACACATCACCTTCTAAAATTGGGAAAATAACTGACATGTTTAAGAGAGCATTTCCACATAAGTGTCTATTTCCAAAAGCCAGAGAAAGTACACATTCAAAGTTTATTAAACTTATACACATGCCATGGTTGATATCATCTTATATTTAAATTTTAACTCAGTTGAATCAATAAGTATTGAGCACATAGGAAAATGACATCATAACTAAAATATTGCAGTAAAATAATAAGAACACTTACTGTATGTAAATCTAATTAAAAGGATTAAATTGGCACCCTCTGTTACTTCTTGGGCATCAGGTTTACCCATTCAATAGAATTTCCACACATAATCAGTATTAGCTGTTAGCTATTGTATATATTTGTGCTGAGTTTAAATCTGTTCATTTAGCCAACAAATATTTGTTGAGTGGCTTCTATGTGTCAGGTGCTGTTGTGTGTACTAGAAAAGATAAGAATGACACCTCACTGAGTCATTAGTTAGTACAGAGAACTAATCCCTTGACTCTTCCGTGATTTTTGCATCATTGGTTCCCAAGTGAAAAAATCTTGATTTAAAATAGCTATTCACTAAAAAGGTAATAGTGCAAAAATAATTCAGCCTTTTCTTACCAATCAATATATATCTATATGTCTTCATAGAAAGTATTTTAAGTTAAGAACTTGGCCTGATGTTGGTTTTGGACTTGGAGATTTTTACAAGTGATTATTTCCTAAAATATGTCTCCAACCTTCTCACCTACTTTCGTTAACAGGAGCCTTCTTTTGGAGCATAGCTGGTATGCATTATCTTGTCTTCTTGTGTGTTTGTCCATGCCTTCCTCACTCCTGATGATGAGAAAAGAAGCCCTTTTGCAGTGCTAGGACCTAGAATTATGGGTCCAAAGAAGCATGGCCTATCTTAGGAGAAAGACTGGTGACTAGCTGCGCTATCACTCCTAGTGAAGATAGACACTTCCAGCCAGGGTTCTTACAGTCATTTTAGCCAGCAGCTTTCTAGAACTGCCAGACGAAACAAAATCTTGGATGGGACAAAAATGGGATTATTTTTTCTCCTTCTCTGCAATGTTAGCATCACACAATAAATCTATGACACATACCGCATTCAGTTTTAAAACTAATTCTAGCCCTGCCTTTCCTGCTAAATAACCATGTGACTTGAACCATTCTAAGTTTTCTGAAAAATAAATTATGGATGATATTATTATCTCATGCAGCGCTGATTTGAGGATAGAGTAAGACAACACAGGTGAAAACTTACAGTTACTTCAACTAGACTGAAGCTCTGTCAAGTCACCAATCACTGCTTTGTTTACCAGGGGATTCAGAGAAATTTCATGTCCCTGAAACATGGTAGTAGATTATTAAATATTTGTTGTATGAATGAAATATCTTTGGAAACTCTATTCTTCCATCCCTGACATTAATTTAGTACTACAAAGAACTTCTTTGATGTTTGATGTTACTATTTCATATATACTCAGAAAGTAAAATTTAAATGGCTAAAGAACCATAGAAATATTCCTGTTAATATTATTATTTTCAGTAAAGTATACAAAGTCATACATATATGTTTTATAGTGCAGCCAATACAGATTTTTAAATATTAAACAGAAAATAATCGTTGCCATTATATATAGGTCAGTGCAAAAGTGATTGCAGCTTTAGTTAGCATTGTTGAAATCTGCCATTTGATATTGGAACACATTCTTAAATAGATGTGGTTATCTTATACATTATTTTAATGCATATTTTCTTGCTAATGACTTATTACTTGCTGTTTATTTGATATTTATTTTAGATTATGGAAATTATGTTAAGCGAATTAGAGCGATTTTCTCATTTGAGTTCAAAATGGGTTGTAAAACAACGGACACAACTTGCAACATCAAGAACGTACAGTGCAATGGTGGTTCAAGAAGTTTTGCAAAAGGGGCAAGAGCCTTGAAGGTGAGGAGCACAGTGGCCGGTCATTGGAAGTTGGCAACAACCAACTGAGAGCCATCATTGAAGCTGATGCTCTTACAACTATAGAAGTTGCTGAAGAACTCAACGTCGTCAACCATTCTATGGTCATTCGGCATTTGAAGCAAATTGGGCTACGGCGTTTTGCCTCATCCACCATATCCACCTGACCTCTCACCAATTGACTAGCACTTCTTCAAGCATCTTGACAACTTCTTGCAGGGCAAATGCTTCCACAACCAGCAGCATGCAGAAAATGCTTCCCAAGAGTTCGTGGAATCCCAAAGCATGGATTTTTACGCTGCAGGAATAAACAAACTTATTTCTCATTGGCAAAAATGTGTTGATTATAATGGCTCCTATTTTGATTAATAAAGATGTGTTTGAGCCTAATTATAATGGTTTAAAATTCACAGTCTGAAATCACAATTACTTTTGAACCAACCTAATATTTATTTGGTTTTATTGAATAGCATTTAAGTGAAAATGTTGCTCACTGCTGTTATAAACTTCTTTCTCCACCATACAAAACTTACTACTCATGTTTCCAGGTGATCATTTTCATCCACTTGGGTAGAAACACCATCCCGTTTCATTTATTTTTCATATTGAGACTGTCTTGAAAACCCGTATGCTATCTTGTAACTGGAATCCCTAGGGCTCTTTACTTTTTTCTTAATTTATCCAGAACTACATGGATCTTCTCAGTATAAAGAGAGAACTTCCAACTTCCGAACGTCTATTTTCACCTTACACTTTCCAAACACATCATTTCTAGAGAGAGAACTGAAGAAAGTAGTCGCTCTCTTAGTAGACTCTGGTTTTTTGACTGTTACTATCTTTGCCACCCTTGAAATGGATCCTACATTTCAAATAAATATCACTGGTATTGTTGCAAGTACACCCTTAGGTCCAGACCACCTAATCCTAACTCTAACCCTAACCCTAACCCTAATCAGCAGTGTCCCATGCATGGATTCCCAACATTCCAGGTTTTTACTTTGCACTTCCATGTTCAGACATTTTTCTCAAAGAACTCTTGCCATACAAGGCCACCTTTATTGAGAGCTGGGACTATTTCAAACCATTAGAAAACTTCTAATATTATTAAACACCAAAATATAAATGATTAAAGTTTAAATGTCTTTCTAGTAAAATAATTCTTGAGCATTGTGTAAAATTGTTTTGTAGTTTCAGGGACTTTGAGATCTACACTTGGCAGTCTTTTGATTCACTAAGGTTTTGCCCTTTGGCTTAAAAGGAACATGTCTGAAATAAACTCATTCTACTTTTAAAAGGGAACATTTTTAACTTTCCTGTTTCTCTTTTTGACATTCTACTTGCTTAATCCAGAATTTATAAATAAAAATGTTGTTACATTTCATCCTTTCCTGGTTTGTTATACTTAATTGTTCAATAAATCTAGTTAATTGATACCTAGAATAACCTTTGACATTACATATTTTCTCCTCTCTTATTGCCAATGTTTTAGCTCAGATGTTTATTATTTTAGGTCTGGCAAAACTCTATAATTGTGCTCTTATTATTCTTTTTTCCTCTCATCTAAGTTATTTGACATGTTGTCACTTTACTCATTCATCTGGCAATACTAAATCTAGTTCTGCCTGCTTGAGCCAGGCACAATGCTAGACACTGGAAAAAATACAAACCAGGTCTCTGTCTTTAGGGCTTAGAGAAATGAGAAGAGTAACTGCAATTTAGTGTAATGGGTCCTACACTTGAGGAAATACTAGGTGCTAAAAAAGACTGTATTAAGGGACAAGTAACCCAGAGAAATTGACATTTAATCAAACTAATGGGATTTTTAAATGAGTATTTGACACTACACAGTGGAATTTTAAAGAGTCTATTTTTTTCATCTGTTTAATGCAAAGAAGCTAATAGTAATAGCAGTATTGATTGAAATAGGTATAACTTAATAGAACAACTTTATTACTATTTTATTAGTAGAACAAAACTTATTTTGTATGCATGAAATAAAGATCAAAGAAATTAGGATGATTATTTTGAAGGAGGAATGGGGACAAATATGTAAAAAGCATACCAAGGGCTGGTTAAAGAAATAATTCACTAGAAATATTAGTCCTTGTTTTCCTTGTCTAGTTTAATTGTGGATTTTCCAGATTTAGTATTTACATTCAGGCTAGTTCATTCTTTGAAGCAATAACTAATATTCAGGCCCGTTGACTACTATAGACCTCTTCCCTACCATCAAGTAGGGCTTGAGTTTGTTTATATGTTTTCTTTTGTTTGTTTGTTTATCTAGTCAGCATACAGCATAAGCCCAAGGCACCAATGTGCAACACAGAATAAGGTGATGGTTAAGACGTCTGACTGAAAATAAAGCTATAACAGATTTGGAACCTGGCAAGGCTTTTGCTACCTCTGTGACTTTAAGCAACAAAGTCATATAGTCCTTTTAAGCCTTAGCTTCCCTACCTGTAAAATGGAAATACATTTACTATCTGTATCAGGAAAAAGATATGAAGATTAAATAGATAATATATATAAAATATTTAATATGTGTAAAATACCTAGTAGTACCTGAACTAATAGCACTCAACCATTGTATGCTGTGGCTACTCTCACTAGTACAACTACTATTACTATTACCATTACTATTTCTTTTACTATGAAGGCTTTTATCATTACTACTCTTGTTTTTACTGTTAATACTAATAGTCTAATTGGTTTTATTCTAGTACTGTGTTATCCAAAAAGGGTTGACTCTACCCTAGACAAAATTACTTTGGAGTTGAAGAAAAGAAAAAAGCTTATTTTTGCATTTACTTTCTCTAGCTATTTTAAACTGTATTGGGTTAATGTGTTCTATAATGTACATATGGTATCATCGCAATACTGTGTTTATTATATCTAAATCAGTGTGTTCAAATTTAGAGTGCATGTTCAAAATGTTTTTCCTCATAGGAGTACATGATCATAAAGGTTTGAAAAACACTAGTTCCGTAAGGATACAAGCAAGTATAAGCCACACATTTTAACTATTATAATAAATCCTATGGGAGAAATATGGATATGAAAGCCCCATATAAAGATAAACCTCCAGCATGGGTGCTGTGTTTGACCTAGGGGAAATCTAGGCAATCCATGGTGTGGTCAGCACCATGAAGTTGGTTCAAATGGGCCATAAAGGTGACTAATTGGGCCAGATTCTCTCTATCAGAAGTTTGAAATGGAAAATACAAAATTTGAATCAGTGCATTTAAAGTGGGAGAAGAAGCTGAAAAGATAAAGATGGATTCATGAAAAACAGGGGTCTGTGACTATCAACTGAAGATATAAATAGTAAAAATGATAAAAACATAGATGTTGAAAGGTCAAGAATAGAGAGTGTATGAAATGGTTGTTAGGAGTAGAAGTGATGGAAACAGCCAGAAAGAAGCAGAGTCACCACAAAGAAGAGTAATGAGTTCTTGCTACTGAGGGAGCATAGAGATAGCCTGATTCCTAGAGTCATATATCATCTAGCTTCTAAATTATACTTTAGTCTCAGAAAGGCCCTGGTATATTGCAGGACCTGGGATCCTCTGAGATCCTGTTATCTTTATATCCATGTGTACTTATTTTACAATATACCTCAAATTATTGGAGGTAATTTGATTGATTTCTAAGTCTTTGTTTAGCAGGTTCAAAGCTCAGGCCACGAAAGCAGGTGTGCAAGAAATAACTTTCATTAGTTTTATGTAATTCAACTTAACTACTATTTTGAACCACAATGCCACTTAATAGTAGAAACTTAATCTCAGTCAATTCTGTGTAATTTTGGACACTTTTTGGTCCCCACCATTGCTCCTGGCATCCTGTTCTGCAGGATTCAAGTGCTGACAGGGCAAGAAATAGGGATAGTTCTTTGCTGCCTGGTTGGTTTCTCTCCACACAGACAGTTCTGACAAGGACAGGACCACTGGAAATGCCTTTGGTTCTTGATATGCAAAGATTGCTCCTACATTGATCCTCTCTTCCAACTGCAAGATTGGGAGCTATAGAAAACTTGGTGGAGGTTTAACATTTATTTTACCAATCTTCAGCTTTTCTCAGGACCAACATCTGAAATACTTTAAACTTTGAGTACTCTGGGAACCTCTGGGACCTACGTAGCCTTTCATCTTATGGTGGCTTTTCTGTGCCTACAGAACTGGTCAGTTCTTTGTTTATGCAGTCCTGATGCAAAAGGTACATCTTCTTTAAGACTCCAGAATCGATCTAGTAGCTCATTGTGTCTCTCACTCCACTCTGGAACTTGTTCCAAGGAGAGTTGAGCGTACAGCTTGTTCTACGGACTCTACTTTTATTACTTTATTTTTATTTTTTATTTTTATTTCTGCATATTATGGGGGTACAAATGTTACATATATTTCCTTTGCCCAAGTCAGAGCTTCCAGCATGTCCATCCCACAGATAGTGAGCAACATACCCATTACGTCTGAATGTGCCCATCCTTTCCTCCTGCCTCCCACCTGCCCAACACCCCATGAATGTTACTACTATATGTGCACTTAACTGTTGATCAGTTAATACCAATTTGATGGTGAGGTGCTACCTTTATTTACTCATATCTTCCTTCTTTTCCCTCAACTGTTGGTTTTTTCCCCCTAACATTTAATTATAAAATATTAATTAATTATATAATTATATAACATTATATAATTAATATTAATTAATTATAAAATATTTCAAACATACAGAAATTTTGAAACAATTTTACAAAGAACACTCATATGTCTACCACTGAATCTACCATTAACACTTGTTTTATCTGACAACTATCTATCTACCCAATCTTATATCCACCCATCAATCATATTTTTGATGCTTTTCAAAAGAAATTGCAGACATTAGGAAACCGCCTCCTAAATACTTCAGCAGGCATATCATTAATCACAATTCAGAATTTATTTATATATTTTGATGTAAATTTACATAAAATGAAATACTTAAATCTTAAGTCTACACTCAATGAATTTTGACAAAAGCATAAATCTGTGTAAATAAAACCTCTATCAAGGCATACAGCATTACTGTCATCACAAAAATTTCCCTTATGGTCTATCCCAGTAAATTCCTTGCCCAATGGCAACTAGCATTATCATTTTTTCACCATAGATTAGTTTCCTTGCTCTAGAACTTTGTAGAACTCAAATTATACATTATGCACTATTTTGTGTAAAGATTCCTTCACTAGCATGATGTTTTTGAGATTCATCTATGTTGTATTTATGTGCAGTTTATTCCTTTTTTATTGCTGAATACTATTTCTTTGTATAAATATGCTGTAGTTTGTTTATCCTATTGATAAACATCTGGCCTGTTACCAGGTTTTAGCTATTGTGAATAGAGCTTTTATGAACATTCTAGTATAACTCTTTCTGTGAACATATGTTGTTATTTCTCTTAGATAATCATCATGAGTGGAATTGTTCAGTTATATATAGTGTATGTATATGTTTAGTTACATAAGAAACTGCCAGAATTTTTTTGAAAGTGATAGTGTCATTTTGTACTTCCACTATGAGAACTTGATAGAGTCTTTATGTATGAGTGTGTTTTGCAGGGGATAAAGTAGGATAGAATTTGGAGAAAAATTATTTTATTCACCATGTAGTCTTGTTTTAAGCATCACCTTAGCTATAGATGAAGCATTTCCTTTTCTGTGGGAATGGATGGCAAAAGATCTCAACGAGGAATGGTCGCAGAATAACTTGAAATACTAAGGAAGAAATGCATTTGTTCACTGAAAAATGCATAGCAAACCACCTAGCTCAATATTAAAGAGTTTCACAGAAATGCATGATGAATGTGTGAATGAATATATGGGTGAATACTTTGCTGATTTTTCTATATTATGAAGATAGTTACAGTAAAATAACTAATCTCACCTGTTCTGTTTCCAAGAATCACAAAGCTGCCTTCTGATTATAACTTTGTGTCTCAGATAGATATTCCACCTTAGAAAGATTGTTTCATGTTGTTTACATAGTATTCCTTATTGTACTTTATTTCCCTCAAAGGAAATAATGAACTTTATGTACATTAGTGAATTAATTTACATTGGTTCCTATAAATTTCATAACTGCTGGGTGCTGTTAGAGGCTGCATTTTAAGCTGTCTGGTTTCTGCCTCTTAAACTATTAATAGCTCATTTTCTTTTTGGATGGGACTTACAATTTATTTATGACTTCTCCCGTGCCTAGCCCAGTGCTGGATAGTAACAGAAAGCCTTCGACCCCCAATCCTCCAAATAAATGCAGAGATAACTCTTAAACCTTGTTTCTTTTCATATAAAACATTACTTAAAAGCAACTTAAAATGATCATGGCAGCAAGTTTAACAAACTTTTAGAATGCACATATGTATTTGTGAACTGAACTATGAAATAGTAATATAAACATGCTAATAATTCTTTTTGTGTAATCTATGTTCTTATAATTCTGCTACAATGAGAATTGATAGTATGACGGTCTTCTGGCTGATTTGATTCTGTCCTGTGTTTTTCCAATACACTTGGATCACAGAATTCTTTCCTATTTGTGTCTAAGTAATGTGATTCGACTGGTTGGTTCATTTTCTCCATGTTCACATTCATTCACTTGATTGAGTCAGCAGACATTTACTGAGCAGTCGATTGACATGTGGCAATCACAGAGCTAACTTCAGGATTTATAAAGATAAATTCACTCTTTGAACATGCCTACAATCTGGAAAGAGGAAAAAAGAAAAGGCATGGACACAATTAGAAGAAAAACATTATTGGGGTTAAGATATGCATGTTTAGATTCTATTGTGTCTAAGTAAAAAGAGAAGGAATCATTAATATTAATAAGGGAGGGGGGAAAGGGTGTGTGATAAAGCTAGAATGAGAAGCATAGTTGGATCGGAGATGATACACCCTTTAAGGGTATATGGTAAAAAATAAACCCCACTTGGTTTTAACTGTTCTTATTAATAGTGTACATTTATTTGGTTTTTCATTCATAGCATCTTTGCTAATGTCTTCCCTTTTTCTATTCTGTTCATGTGGCTTTATTTACTCTGATATTAAGGAGTAATTGGAATTATTATTTGTTATTTCCACAAGGAGAATCTCATCAGTAATTTCATCCAGCTAAAATTTCTCCAACTTGAGTTTTCTCCAATATTTAGACAGGCTGATGTGGCTGGTAGAATGACCACCCTCCAAAGATGTCTACATGTTAAACCCTGGAACCCATGCATTTGTTAGGTTATGTGACAAAGGGGAATGGAAGTTGCAGATAGAATTAATGATATTAATCATCTGACTTTAAGATGAGGAGAACGATCTGAATTACCCAGGTAGACCCAAAGTAATCACAAGAGTCTTTAAGAGTGGAAGAAAGAATTAGAAGAAAATCAGAGACAGCAGCATGAGAAAGACTCTGCCCAGTGTTGCCAGCATTGAAGATGGAAGAAGAAACCATGAGCCAAGAAAAGCAGGTGGCCTCTAGAAGTTGGAAAAGACAAAACAATGAATTCTCCTATAGAACCTCCAGAAAGGAAAGCAGGCCCCTCTACACCATGACTTTAGGCCAGTGAGTCCCATGTTGGATTTCTGATCTACAGAACAGTAAGAGATTAAATGAGTGTTATTTTAAGCCTCCAAATGTGAAGTAATTTGTTACAGCAGACATCAAAAACTAATACAGCTCTCTTCAATGATAACCTCTTCTCATCTGGGAACTTGAAGTATATTTTTTGCTAACTTATCTTGGCTTCCAACCTCTGTAAAAATTACATGTCTATATGGTTTTAAAAAAAATCTAGCTTTTATTTAATCAACAAATATGTCTAGGCACTTGCTATGATCCAGAGATTGAGCTGGCACTAGAAACACAGTGATAAAGAACCAAATGCCCTTTCTCTCATAGAGCTCAAAGTCTGATGAGAGAGTAGAATATAAAGCAAAACAATGACTTTCTGAAATAGTAAGCACAAAGGCCCCATGTGGAATAAACAACTATTAGTAAAACCAGAGGACCTAATCTGGTTTGAGAGGAGTTGGAAAGGTTTCCATGAAAAACTGACATTTAAGTAGCAATCTTAATGGTGAACAGAAATTATCCCTAAGTAGGGGCTGGGCCACAGAATTCCAGGGATCTGGAAGAACTGTGTGTATTTCCCTAAAGGGGAAGGAGGCCACAAATTTTAGTGCAGAGATATGAAAAGAGCCATGTTCTTTCCTCTAGCATGAATCCTTGATGAGCTTTCATTTGTACCTTCTGCCCACCATGATTCCTAGCAGTCTGATTAGAATGTCTCTTTCCCCTTCATAGCTACATATCTTTAGTTTATCTATTTCCCTAGGTCTGCGTATATTAAAAAAAAAAAAAAATCACCTCTCACGTCTCACAGCTGGAAACAATCTTTTTGCCTACTTTTTTAGCACTTTATCTGTTCCTCTCCCATGGCATTTATCACTCTCTCCTTTGTGGTATAGTTATTTTTGAACATTTCTTACTTCCCAGATGAGACTCTAGATTTTTAGCTTTTCGAATGTTCTTGTAAAGTGTAAAAGGGCAGAAAGCAGCATATGGTGTGATAGTACTGGGTGTGATATAGAGATTGTGTCTGAAAAAAAGTCGGAAAGCTGAAAAACGTGAACATGCTGAGAAAGGATTAGGAGCTGAATCGAGGCACTGGTAGCATTTTAGCCTTTTCAATGTCTCACCAGCCCTGTAGCCACATATGAATAATCATTTCTCAGTTCAACATTGTTATGACTCTTATTTTCAGTTCTCTGCCATTTCCTTCTTTCTGGAGATAAACTACAACAATCTATTCAAGCAAAATGCATCCAGAGCATCTTCAACTCTTCTGCCACCAAGTGAGCTGGCACGTTCTTGTCACAAACATATACCTAACGTGAGAACATATGAAAGAAAAGTAAAAATTGTAGAGTTATCTGAGTTTTCTCTACTTAGCACAGAATATCTTAATATTTGACAACACTCCCAGATTGCATGTGGATATTTCAGCGATGGACAAATTCCAAAGTGGTAATTTTAAATCTCTTCTGTGAGATATTATACAATATCTGACTGTATATGTCAGGATATACTAAGTTATGTTGTATCAAAAATATTAATGTCTTAAAGCAACAAAAAAGATTTCCCACTCTTACTACATATCACTCAAAGGTTGTACGGAAGCCACTCCTTACAGTCCTCATTCGGGGACCAGGAGAAGTAGTTCCACCAGCTAGAACAATAAACAATATTTGCCATGTCTATGGGAAGAGGGAGAAGAATTGATTTGGCAGTACCCCTTAAATGCATTTTATTGACCTAATCATCTCATAAGACTAGATCATCCTTACTTCAAGGGAGTGGGGAAGTGCAATCCTCTCATCGACTCAGAGGAAGAGGTTATAGCAGAAATATTAGTAAGTAGCTGTAGTATTTGCTGTATTTATTTACCTATGTACAATAATTTAATTAATATTTTAAGTAAATATATTAAGATCCTAAAAATAAGCAGCACAAAAAAGACATCTTATGAACACCCATGGTGATGACTATTGTACAAATGACTTCTATTGAAAATTGACAATTAAAGGTGTATTAAGCACATCTCCTAACTTTTCAATGAGAACTATATTGGATAATCAAAAATGCCACAGTTGATAAAGGAAGGTTCTTGTTTACAAAAGAATACCAGCTAACACTTGTAAAAGGGATATCATTAAACAATTGAGAATTTGTAACCCTCATGAAATGATTGACTCAAGCAAGGAAGGTCAATGGGTGTTAAATTCAGTAGGGGAAAGGTTGACTGGATATGGAAGTTCCCCTGAAGCCAAGTTTTACCACACAGATAACTTGTTGCTCACAGAGAGAAAATGTGGCTTCACAATGGAGAGATCTGGCTATCTCCATCTTAATCCTGTAACTAATCTTATCATTACTAACAGTGGAATAAACAGATACGAGCTTTCATTACACAGTGACACCTGTGAATTATTCTTGACAAATATGTTTAGCCTGTGTTTAATTCCTTTTTATCTACCTTCTATTTATATGACATTAAGGTAATATAGGTAGGAATTAAATGACAATAAAATAATAATAAATTTATTTATTGAGATAACCTCAAAAGATGAGATATTTTACAAGATAACTAACCCAGCTTCAACACATCAGTATCACAGAAAAACAAGATAGGAGAGGGCTGATTATACCAGATGAAAAGAGATCTAAGAGATATTATATCCAAATTCAATTTCTGGTCTTCAATTGGATTCCAACTTAAACAGACTGATTTTGAACAATTAAGGCAATTTTAAAATACTAGAAGCTATTAAGTAATTGTTGCTAATTTTTAGATGCATTAATGGTATAGTGGTTATATAGTGAAAGTAGAACAACCTTGTTTTCTATTGATACATACTATGATGTTTAGGGATAAAATGCAATGGTGTATTTAATCGACTTAACAATATTTTGGCAAAAATTTAGCAAATATGTTAACAACTATTCACTCGGGGACAGTTGACTAGGAAGATTGAAGATCGGCCAGGAAGGGATCTTGTCTCCACATCAGTAATTTCCACCTGTGGGTGGAAGAAGGTGATCAGTCCAACTCACAGACACAGTCAAGAGTAAGATGAGCTTGAGAGTGTGGTTACCTGAAGCAAGGTAAATGATTTCTGGAAAGTGAAAAGCACTCTAAATTGGTAAGGGTCAGGATTCAAACTGAGGTCTGACTCTAATTATGACATTCTTCCAACCATATTACATACAGGATGGAATCAATCATGCCTTCCTTGTGTTTTTGTATTCTTGTCAATAGGGAATAGTAGTTATTTGACATTGTCTGTTGTCATACCTATGTTTGTTTCCTCTATACAATTATATGTGAGTAAAAACTGAGTCTTATTCATCTTTGTATATTTCACATATAACATATGAGTAGCATACAGTGATATTCAATGATGTATGTTAGAGTGAATTAGCTGGTACTGGCACTCAATGAATACTTATAAGATTAAGAATGAATAAATTATTTAATTGAAATGAATAATGTTTAAATAACTCTTATGGTGATTGTGCTTTGTAATAAATTCACATGCTCTTCTAAAAATATTTCAGCATATTTTGGTAAATTCAGCAACTTTATTACCACAATCAAAAATGGAATTGAATAATACCTGGTGAAAGCTGCAAGATGCTCCTGTACTAAGCCATTTAAACACATTCATCACTTTACAACTTGATGAACTTCATTTGCTTGACACTTTTAATACTTTTAATCGCGTATTGGCTTTTCTTCAAAATTGGAATTAATGGCCTCTGATATATTCAGTGTTCTTGAAATTGTCTAAGGAAATGGTTTCCTTAATTTCATATGTTCTGTGGTGTAAGCAAAGCACTGCAATGATTAATTATTCCCATGAGTAAATTATAATGGCCCTTATCTACATGTCGAAATATCCTTCTAAGGTGTTTTCTTCATTTTACCAGCCCTCTATCAGCACATTAATTCTTGAATTATTTATTCTGTTATACCAAAACAACCTTAATTTTAAATATGTTCTAAGGAATACTCTTGCATTTACATTACTCTAAAATTGATCTGAAGTTTTTAAATGAATATGTATATCCATGACTATATCAGACCTGACAGCCTCAGATAAGCTGGTCTAAAGTAGATAACATTTTTATTGTTAGAAATAAATCCCATTTCTAAGTAAGCTGCCTATTCCCTTCCTATCTCATCAAGTATACTTAATAAAGTATCACCTATAAAAAACATGTATTTAATGTTTACTCAGTGTCATAGCAATCTCATTAAATACAAAAACTTCGAAGGGGAAACAACCCATTTTACAGATTTGGAAACTTAAATATCTTTACTCTGAGGCACTCAGCTGGATAATGGCAGGTGGGTGATCACCTTCCTGCTCAGTCTCTGTAAACACGAACTTTCCTAAAAGTCAAGCATGCACCCACTGCTTCTGCCAGTGACCACCATGGTTTGGTGGTGGAGGTGCCTGGCAGAGCCAAACAGGAGCCGTGGAGAGCATGGTGAAGCTGGATGGATGACCAGGGCTGCTCCACTGACCTGCAGACCCTCATTGGGTGCAGCAGGAACCGCGCAGCCCAGGAAGGAAAGTGTGGCAGAACCCACAACATCCGCTATGCTTGTAAGCACAGGTGGGACACTTTCTAGGGTCTCCAGATATACTTGGTAGATACTTTATAGGTGGACATAGCTATGGCTAAGCAGGTGGGGTAAAAACCATTGAAATCTCACTATTCTGTTTCTATTGCCTCATGTGAATGCATAGGCTGGTGAGGCTGAGGCTTAGGAATACCAGTTACACTTGGTTTATTTCTCTCTGGATATGCCATATGTTAATCATAAGGATATCTAAATTCTTGTTCTGCCCAATAAAATTTATCTATCTCTGGAGTTCTTCTAAAACAAAAATCCCACAGACTTCAATATTAATAGAATGGAAAGGCTATTAGAGAGAAATGAACAGAAGTCAGGAAAGTACAAGTAAAAGAAGAATTTAAAATAGAATACTCAACAAGCAGCAAAAATAATCTTGAAATTAAATATTTCCCTTACTACATTAGGTAATTTAACTTTGTTCAAATGTTCTAAAAGTCATATGCGATTTTGTCAAATCCAGAGTGAATTTTTATTCTCAATATACTGCAAATTGATTACTTCATAGCTACCTGCCAAATCATTCTTGCATTGAAAGTCCCTGTTTATGTGACATGTGTAGATAAAAGATAAGCTAAAACTATGAATTTCCTCATTAGTAATATAAGATAAACACATCCATTCCTTTAATAGAAGATCCTACTCTTACTTTAGGAGTAGGCCTAAGTCTTGATGTGCATTTCTAGCTATATTTTAGCCCTGCCAACACAAAATAAATAGTTTTGATAATAAAGACTTCTAGATTTATTGCAGTATCTTACTTATTTCTGTAGTATACTTATAAGTATACTTATTTCTATAGTATTATTTTCCACATTGGTTAACTTACACAAATTGCTGAGCAAGGAAGGGAAATTACAAGCATCTTCATTATATACATGAGAATAAACAATTTTAGTAACTTTTTAGATGTGTTATTATATACTCTGTATAAAAGGTAATAGTATGTGTTAATTTTTGTGTAACTAGACTTTGAGTGTATAAAAGTACAAAAATTGTGCCAAGATTAACTCTTGAAAATGTATAAGACAAGAAAATAAAGCCTGAAAGCATGAAAATCCTATGGCATACACATTATGTCAGTAACATGTAACCTTTTATGTTAGTTAATAAAACACTTAGGAATAGCCTACATTACAATTTACATCTGATATGACACTGAAGCAGAAGCAATATTTATTTTGTTTGATGAAACCTTTAAATGCCTCACTTTTATGAGGTTCAACCAAATATTTTTCTTGTTTCACAAATGTTCAAAATCCTTCACAATAAAAAAGTCTGCAATTATCACCCCTTGTAAAGCTTATTTCTGAAGAATATGAGATAAGGTACAATATTGTTTCTTTATAGCGCCTTCAGATACTGTGGAGATTTCTAGAAATTCAGAAATTATCTGGTTCTGTCACTGTATTCAGGTCAAACTATTTGACCAACCAAGATACCATGTGTGAACAGGTTGATTATTTCTCCTTTGATAAATCACCATAAATATGTAAAGCAATTATAAATCTCTATTGTCATAAACAAAAAAAAATGAGAATTTTAATTGCATTTGAGTTGTTGATCAGCACTTATGTGCACATATGGAAGTAACATTCATCGAGTGTTGGGAGGGTGGGGGAGGGAGGGGGGATGGGTAAATTCACATCTAATAAGCCCTGTCTGGGGAATTGTAGCTCTTGTAGCTCTGACTCAGGCAGTGCAAAGGCAATATATGTAACCAAAGCGTTTGTACCCCTATAATATTCTGAAAAAAAAAAAAAAACAAAAACAAAAACGAAAAAAACTCAACAAGAGTTTAAAAATTATTGACAATTTCTATAGGTGATTTAGGGAAATTAATTTTATCGTTTTCACGAAACTTATAAAACTATCAGTGCCTTGTATGATAAAGAAATAGTATTTAATTTACCAAATTATGAACAACTTATATAAAAGCAACAACTGATCATAAAGAAAAAAAGATAAACAGAGCAAAAACCTCTTTAACTCAGCCTTCTCCAGTACAAATTTTGTAAAAATGACGTCAGGTATTTGTTTTCATATTTGTTTTTATATCGTTAATAATTATCATTGAACAACTTAACATCATATGCAAGTATTTTACAAACACAAATTGGTTTCCAAAAGTTTATAAGTCCTCCACTCAGCAATATACATAAAATTACACGTAAACTTCACAGTGATAAAAACATTCTTTAAAAAAAAAAAACCTACCTAAATGAGACATTTCTTTTTACTTATTCAGATTAGTCTTCCTAGAAATTAGGCCAGATTAAAGAACCATGTCTATATTTAATGTTTTTGTAATTTAAAAACTATATTGAAATCTTTGTTTGTAGTGGATATTGTGGAGTTAGAAGGTGCAAGGAATGCTGGGAATACATTTCTTTGTAATTGTCTATCTGTCCCCTAATCTTTAAATGCAACAAGCTTCCTCATAACCACTCGGTTATCTATTTGTTCCATCAATATTTATTGAAAATCTTCTATATGCCAGGCATGATTTAGGTGCTGCAAAATCTTCTCTAGGAGAGTGGCACTGGTGACTTCAATTAGTGTGGGAACAGTGGGATACTGAGAGGGGCTTGGATTTAAGATACACTCAAAGACCAAAAATGGTTGGCTGACATAGGGTGAAAAAAAAAAAAAAGAGAGAAGGTAAAGATAACTCCTGAAATCTGGGGGCTGAGCAGAATGTAAATGTACTTGCCATTTATTGAATTTGGAAGAAGCCAAGTGGAAGAAATTAATGAAGGGAAACAGGAATTCTGTTTTGAATATGTGAAGTCCAAAACAAGTGGAGACGTCAGACTGTTGGATATATGTGTCTGGTATTCAGATATGGTCAGAACTAGAGATATAAATTTCAGTAATCAGCACATATGTGGCATTTTTGTGTAATCTCTTACTGTGATCCCCAGCCTTCTTGGCCCCATGGAATGGCGGGTAGGTGACGCTCAGGCAGTGGTGCGAGTGATGGGGGGTGGCTGCAAACACAGCAGAAACTTTTCTAGCTCGCTGCCGCTGTGCGCTACCTCCCCCGCTTCCCTAAGTTTCTGGGAAGACAGTTTTTCCACGGACGGGTGGTTGGGGGTCCGGGGAGTGAGGTGGGGGGTGACAGAGCTCTGTGGCCGGGTCCCTACCCAGGGGTTGGGAACAGCAGCTTTATAAGACTAATTTACATTTCCATCACATTTGTCGTATTGGTTTCAACATTTCCTGTATGTTGGCATGTCTTGCAGGATCAAATAAGATCTTTTTGTTCACCAACTTAAATACTGCATAACTCCCAGCAATTCAAAAATTCTGGGCCCTCTGCCTCATAAAACTCTGTTCCTATATTTTCCTCTGGAGAAGAAAATTTGAATACAACTGAAGGAAAAGAGACATCATCACCATTATCATCATCATCATCACAAGTTGAGAGACAGTCGAGAGATAATTGAATAGCCTATTGCTTAATTAATGTAAAACATGTCAAAACATGAGATGTTAATTTCTTTCTTCCTTTTAGACATGACATTGTAAAAATATAGCCAAATTTTGCTATTGTTAAAACTATTCTCAACTTGTTAATTCACATTTGGAAGCTACATTAAATTCATTTATATTTAAGAATGTTATTTGCCAAATTAATGAGAATTAATTATTCTTAATTATCCTCATTCTTTCTCAAAAGTCCTCTTGTGACCATTGGCACATATTGATAAATTGATGCTTAGGGCTAGAAACCCAAACTTTGGTTACAAACAGAATAAAATGTTTGTTTATTAAAATTTTAGTCTTGAACTCCTTAGTTAAACCCGTTACATACAAATGTAATAGAAAGTTCAATGGATATTTTAACATGTTCTTGCACAAGTTCACATCATTACTAGGAGTGGACAAGAGACTATATACACTAATGCATAAAAACAATGCTAAAAATTGTTTTTAGCACGTATTATGTGAATGTCCAGGTTTATTTTATATATTCAATAGTCAACAAATGTTTCTTGAACAACTACTCTGGTTTGAACACTGTTTTTGAATTTGGGGATACATTGAAAGAAATCGGATATCAAAGCAATTTATTTTTCATACAGTAACACATAGTTGAAGTATAAGTTACCATTTTCAGAAAAACACCAAGTAACAAGCCATTCTAAAACTCAATAGCTTAAAACAAACATTTTTAAGCTCATAAGTTTACAAGACGATCATTAATATGACAAAGTGGACTATAATGTTGGTCTTCTGGGTGGCTCTGCTCCAGGTTGTGTAATAGATTGACTGGACATGGCTCTTGGCTGTGGTTTGGGCTCAGGTCTTTTCATGTTTTTTTGTTTGGGGGCCCAAGATGAAAGGCCATCAATAAACCATCTTCATGCTCTTCTCTTGGTAGATTATGAGAGTACAAAGCACATTTCATCATCCTTCTTATGTCATAGGTACAAAGATCCCATTGACAACGACAAACCATAAGAACAAGTCTAAAGTCAACAAGAATGAAGTTGTGGCAAGAATTTGGATATATTACAAGATAGGGAAGATTTGTGGAAGAGAAATTAATTCAACCAGAGTAGTAGATACAAATATTACCATTTTAAGAAACTACAGAGAAATTATTGGCTGTTTCAAGGTCATACAGCTAAAAAGTGGCATAATAGAAATTCAAGATTATCAGATTCCAGAGATTATGATCTTAATCAATAAACTATACTGTCTAAGAATTTGTTATATCTTACATTTAACTTATCCCTATAAAGGCATTTGTTATAAATTTATCATTCAATTAATTTCTAAAATATTTATGCTATCTGTTATTCATTAGTCCAGTAGATTGATTTTCTCTGTGTGTTTATATATATACACACACACCCCTATAATTGTGTGTCTATATGTATACAAAATTGTTTATACATGTACAATTTTCTGAGATAGAATTTTATAGTATTTAAAATGATTAACAATCAGCAAGTAAGCCTACTATAGTAGAAAAAAATGTAATTTTGAAATAAAAAACAAAGATAGGTTTGTATGCTGGCTTGGCAGTCATTAGGTCTTCATCAATTTACATCTCTGAATCTTGAGATTACTTATTATTAACTGATGTAATATTACTCATATTAAATGTTTGTTATTAAGACTAAATGGAAAATGTATTGGTTTATAGTTCACAATTCCTGGTTCATAGTTTCCACCATAGACCTAATTCAAGGTAATAAATTAGGTCGATCTGTTAGACACGTATCATCTGAGGGAGCAATATTATTATAGTTTAGAGTAACTATATTATGGGTAGAAAGAAACATATTCAAATATAAAACCTTGTGATATCAGCAAATGGCTTTGCAGATCTAAGATAATTTTATATGTCCTAAAGATTTAGTTACCATTTTGCATTTTGTAGTATTGTTCAAATTAAAAAGATGTTGTGTTTATATCTTTCCCACAGATACATCTATAAGTGTATAAAATTTTGCCTAATCTTGGAATTTACACAATAAACTTCCCATACTGATGGCCAGAAAATTGAAATTAATTAGTAAATAGAAGAAATTTAGTTTTTCTTAAAAATTTCATTTATAGATTATCTCCCAAATTCCTTAATCCTAAATTATTGGAATTTAAAAGTATTTTAAAAAATTAAATGCAAACATACCTACAGACACACAGTCCTGAACACCATATATTGTTACTGTGAAGACAGCCTATCATTTATTTTTTCCATTTGTATAAAAGATGATTTGTAAGATTTACAATCTAAAAAAAAAAAAAAATAAAGATGTGAGAATTTCTGCAGGAACAAGGTTACTAGTGAGTAGTATTTAGTTTTATTAAATTTAGTACTATATTCATAAGTGTTTTAATATTGAAGTCCCTTTGTATAGTTAGATAATATGCCTGCAGGAAATGGAAGACTTTTTGTAAGAATGTCATTCAATACCTTTTATATATACTCACTTGGAACTGCTCAGACTTCCATATTCAATATTTACTGTCCATAGAGTCAGCAAACCATAAAAAGAGGGATAATTCTGAATAATTTTGCTGTAGGTCTTGTACTCAATAATGATTTGGGGAGGATTTATTTTTTTCTATATTTGTTTTTCAACTTCAGTTTAAAGCAAATAAAAGGTGAGCTGTGGATATTAGTAGGAGCTATTTTGAGAATGACAAAAATCTTCTTCCTTAGAGATCTTGATATTGTGAATAAACAATAATATTTCTGTGACAATGTCAAAGTGAGAGCAAGTGGTCTCACCAAATAGGGACTTTCAAGATATGAATTCCACAGGTGGGTACTGAAATTCTGATTTAAAATAAAATAATTTCATAAAAAAATGACAATTATGTCAATCAATTTGAAATCTTACCTGATATTGACCATTTTCTATAAAAATATTTTTTTTTCAAATTAAGATGAGGTAACAGAATAGACAATAAACAGAAAAGATATTTGTTACCAAAAATCTACTTGCACACAAAATTAATAGGTCTATGTGATTTTACAGCCACATTTTACCAAACTACAAAGGAGCAATGTCTCTCTAACATATCTCTTTCAGAAAATATAAGAGAAAGAGTGCATACATTCAATTTTTGAGGCTGTTTAATAATTTTAGTAAAACCAGATAGAATCAAACAGTTTAAGGGGGAAAATTGATTACATAAATGTTATATAAACGAATATTACCAGCAAATAAGTAGCAAATAAAATCTAGTAGAGAGAGGAGAGAGCGTGTGTGTAAATAAATACGTCATGTCTAAATAAGGTTTATTCTTAAAATACAAAGATGATTTAACATTAGAAAACTATTAATAGAATTTATTATATAATTGAATTATATACAAATAGTTAATAAATTTAAAGAAAAATAATATCTTTTGAATAGATATAGAAAATATACTTTGACAAACTAAGAGTATAAGGGAATATTCTTAATATAATAAAGAATATTACTAAATCTGTGAACATGAAATGTCTTTCCATTTATTTGTGTTCCTTTAATTTCTTTCAACAATGTTTTATAATTTTCAGTGAACAAATTTTTCATCTCGTTAGTTAAGTTTATTCCTAAGTATTTTAGCATTTTTGATGTTATTTTAAGTGGGATTGTTTACTTAATTACTTTTTCAAATCATATGTTGTCAATATATAGAAACAGCTTATTTTTGTGTGTTTGTTTTGTATTCTACAACATTACCAATTTTGTTTAGTAACTCTAAGGATTCTTCTGTGGAGTCTAGGATTTTCTACTTGTAAGATCATGTTATCTGCAAACAGAGATAATTATACTTATTTTTCTCCCTCAACTGGGATGTCTTTTATTTCTTCTTGCCTATTTGTACTGGCAAAAACTTCCAGTAGTATGTTGAATGCAAGTGAAAAGTGGACATCCTTGTTGCTGATCTTAGAGGAAAACTTATAGTTTTCTACCAGTGAGTATAATTTTAGCTGTGGGCTTCCCATATATGGCTTTTATTATGTTGAGATAAATTCCTTCTATACCTAGTTTGCTAAGAGTTTTTATCATGAAGGGTGTTCAATTTTGTCAGATGATTTTTTTGCATTTATTATGATGATTATGTGATTTTTTTCCCCTTTCAATCTGTTAATGTGATGTATCATGTTAATTTATTTGTGTGTGTTGAACAAATATCCTTGCATCCCAGGGATAAATGCCGTTTGATCATGGAAAATGATCCTTTCAATGTGCTGCTGCATTTTATTTACTAATATTTTGTTGATTTTTGAATCAATGTTCATCAGAGATATTGGCTTATGGTTTTCTTTTCTTGTAGTGTTTTTGTCTGGCTCTGATATTAGGGTAATGTTGGCTTCATAAACCGAATTTGGAAGTGTTACCTCTTTATTAATTTTTGGAATACTTTGAGAAGGATTGGCATTAATTCTTTAAATGTTTGGTAGAATTCACCTGTGAAACCACTTGTTCCTGGACTTTATTTTTGGAGGTTTTTGATTACTGATTCAATTTCCTTACTTATAATTGGCCTGTTTAGATGTTTTATTTCTTCAAAATTCAGTCTTGGTAAGATGTATATTTCTAGGAAGACTTAACATTGTTAAAATATCCATAATACCCAAAGAAATCTACAGATTCAATGCTGTCCCCATCAAAATACCAGTGGCACTTTTTGCAGAAATAGAAAAAAAAAATATCCTGAACTTCATATAGAGCCACAAAAGATCCCAAATAGTAAAAGCAATACTGAGAAAGCAGAACAAAACTGTAGACATGACATTTCTTGATTTCAAAATACATTATAAAGCTATGATGATTGAAACAAAATGGTTCTGGCATAAAGACAAACATAATGTCCAATGGAACATAATAGAAAGTTTAGAAGTAAACCTATGAACATACAGCCAACTGATCTTTGACAGGGGTGCCAAAAATACACAATTGAGATAGTCTCTGCAAAAAATGGTGTTGGAGAACTGAATATCCATAAGCAAAAAAATGAAATGGACTCTTACCTTACACCATGTACAAAAGTAAAAAATGGATTAAAGACTTAAACATAAGACCTGAAATTACAAAACTCCTAGAATAAGGCATATAAGGAAAGGTTCTTGACATTGGTCTTGGTGATGATTTTTTTGGGGTGACACCAAAAGCACAGGTAACAAAAGCAAAAATTAACAAATGAACTACATCAAAGTAAAAAGCTTCTACACAGCAAAGGAAACAATCAACAGAATAGAAAGGCAATCTATAGAATGAAAGAGAATATTTGTAAACATTATATCGGATAAGGGGTTAATATGCAAGATACAAGAGAAACTCCTGCAACTCAATAGCAAAAACAAATAACCTGACTAAAAAATGGACAAAGGACTTGAATAGACATTCCTCTAAGTAAGACATACAAATGGCCACTAGGTAGGTATATGAAAAGGTGCTCAACCTCAATAATTCTGAGGAAAATACAAATGCATTTCACAATGAGACATTGTTTTATACCTGTTAGGATGTCTACTACCAAAAAAGAAAAAAGATAAGTATTGATGAGGATGTGGAGAAACTGGAACCTTTGTCTGTGTTCCTGGGAATATGAAATGATACAATCTCCCCCCAAAATTAATAATAGAACTACCATATGATCCAGCAATCCCACTTCTGAGAATATAGCCAAAATAATTGAAATCAGGATCTCAAGCAGATATTTGCAACCCCATGTTCATTGCAGCATTATTCACAATAGCCAAAATATAAAAACAACCTGACTTCACTGACAAAAGAATGGTTAAAGAAATGTTTATACATGTAATGGAATATTATTCAACCTTAAAAAAAGAGGATAATCAAGTGATATGTAACAATAAGATGGAATCCAGATGACATTATTCTAATTGAAATAAGCCTGTCACAGGAGAACAAATACTGAATGATTTAGATGTTTGACTATCTAATATAGGCAAACTCCTGGAAACAGAGAGTAGAATGGTGGTTTCCAGGCTCTGGAGTGAGAGGTTTTATGTGAGATTAAACAAGTAGATCAACGGAAGAGAACAGAAAACTGAAGGAGTCACACATAAATACAAGTCAATGGTATATAAAAATCAACTTCATTTACTAAATCATATTGAAATAATTAGCTGTCTTTCTAGAAGTACAATACATTTAGTGCTATATTTAATACTATACACAAAGACAAATCCCAGATTAAATAATGATTAGTGTGAAAAACACTTCTTTAAAACATTTCTTTACTAAACATAAAATGCATTAATCACAAAGGAAATTAGTCTTATTTAAAGTTAAAACTTTTATACCACAAAGACTCCAGTAATAATGTTAAAACACACTCATATAAAAACTAAGCAACAACAAAAAACTAAAAACAAGTCCCAGATTAGAATATTTATATTTATACTAATATTTACATATTAGTATTATACACTGATATTTGTGATGCATTTATTATAATGAACTCAGAATCCTACAAATGTATAAGAAAAAGTTACATAGCTCATTTTAAAAATTGCAAATACATTCACAGAAGAGGAAACAATAGTGGCCAAAAATAAATGTAAGTCTTGCTAATATGCATGAGGGTGAATTTAAATAATGATCTAGCATTTTCGCATTGAACAGATTGACACAATATGACAGTGTTAATAGCAAATTCTGGTGAGGATGAAGGGAAGTAGAAATGGAAAACTGGTACTTAAACATTGCTAGTTCATGGAGTGGCTCCTTCTTGGGAGATGATATTTCAAGTATTCCTCAGGATATACAGAAAACCCCATCTAAGTGGTTATGCTAGTTTTTTTGTGCTATTATTACAAAATATCTCAGACTAGATAATTTATAAATAATAGACATTTATTTCTCATGGTTCTGGAGGATAGGAAGTCCAAAATCAAGGCACCGACAGACTGGTATCTAGTGAGGGCTGCTCTCTGCTTCCAAGATGGCACCTTGTTACTGCTCCTCTAGAGGAAAGAAACACCGTCCTCACATGGTGGAAAGGACAAAAGGGCAAGACAGAGCACCCTTCAACCTTGAGCTCTTTGGTAAATGTGCTAATTCCAAAGGCCACACATCTGGAAGGCTCACTTGTTAATACTGTTTCATTGGGAATTAAGTTTCAACATGAAGTTTGGAGGAGATACAATCTTAAACTGTATCAGTGGTCTCACAACTTTTTATTAAATATGTGAATTTTGTACTCTAAAAAACATTCAAAAGCAAAGTTCTAGTTTGTTTACTGAAAGAATTTCTAATCTTACCCCTTTTAAAGTAAGGGTGTATCTTCATGGAATTATAACATTTCATGAATCAGAGAAAATGAGCAGTGTTTTCAAGGGACCAGGGAATTATGAACTGAAAACCACCAACTATTGTTCTGATTTAGAGTATATATTATAGAGCACAATCTTTTCACATTTGATATCCTGTGGTCCTTGTTTTTGGATACTCAATTTCTTGTTTCAAGATTAAAATTTCAGATATGTACTATAATCTTACCACCAGTGAATAGATCTGCAGCATATTTAAGTCCCCCACAGCTATATGATCAGATAATAGACTATAAGGAGGTATTTTCAAGAATATAAACTAGAATTACAAAGAAAAATCACACCAGGCTTTAATCCCAAGATAAAGTAGATCAGACATTTCAACAATACTAATTACTAATGGTTGTGTGGGCTCCTACAGGGTCTCACAAAAGCATGTGGTAACTTATACTCAAGGATCATTCAACACCACTTGAATGTCTTCAGTTCTTCAGTTAAAAATGCCAACTGATGGATTTAGTGATAACTGGACTTTTAGGTGTTCATGTTGCTTGCAATTTTCTCACTTAATTAATTTAATTTTAATGAATATAAAAATTCTATTTTATGTGCTTTTATACAAAAGTAGTGGACATGGCTGAAATATTTATAATATTAACATATGTGAAATATATATGAAGGCTAAATGATAACACTCCTTAGGTAGAAAAGAAGCAATTTTGGCTTTCTGAAGAATATGAAAATCATAAGAACAAACAATATAGGTTTTGGATTAAAAAAGAGCAGAGATTGAATCCTGGATCCACTACCTAGCAGTAATATCGTATATAAGTTACTTTTATTTGCTTTTTTCCTGTTACCTCATTTTAAAAATAAAAACATTATTCCCTACTTCCCAGTCTTATTTGGGTCCAGCACTTAGTGCTGTGCTGGTACATAAAATGTGTCCGTTGGGGTGGGCTCTTCCACATTGAATCTGAACTAGCCCGTGACTTGAATTAACCAACTGAAAGACACAGAAGTGATGTTCTAGGACTGAAGAATCTAGAAAGACTGGAAACTTCTGCTTTTGCTGTTTTGGAATTCCTGGGCTACCACAAAGAATTCCAGTTATCCTACTGGAAAGACCAAATGGAGAGGACACATGGAGAAGAGTCTCTGAGAACACGTGAAAGGGAGAGCAGCCGGGCCAGCCCAGTGCGAAATCAAGGCTCCCAATCACTCTGGCCCCAGCAACCATCTGTGTGCACCCATACAGAGAAGCTATGTGAGAAGAGCAGAATTGCCTTGCTGAAGCCTGTCAACCCAGAGACCCATAAGAGATTATGAAACTGTGGCTGTTTCGATGATTATATTTAGGGGTTTTGTGAAGCAGTGATAAACTAAAACAATTATATCAAGACATCTTCTTCAGCCTTCAATCATTAATTCAAATAAAACCTGTTGAGTTCCTACTATGTGCCAAGTGCTCAACTGAGAATACAACGGTGAGCTCAAATGGGGAAGTTCCTGACCATGTGAAATTAAAGAGTACTCTAGTATAGAGTACAGACATGAAATCCAATGATTAAAACAAAGTGCTGTAAAGGAAAGTTGTGAAATGCTGTGAAGAAATCTGATGTAATCCACTGGGTCATGGAGGCTCCTGAGAAAGTAAGTTTGAGAATACTCTTACACTGCTGGTGGGACTGCAAACTAGCACAATCCTTGTGGAAAGTAATATGGAGATATCTCAAAGAACTAAAAATAGAAATACCATTTGATCCAGCAATCCCACTACTAGACATCTACCCAAAGGAAAAAAAGATATTCTATAATAAATACATCTGCATTTGAATGTTTATGGCAGCACAATTCACAATTACAAAGATGTGGAAACAACCCAAGTGCTCATCAATACATGAGTGGATTAATAAAATGTAGTATATGTATACCATGGAATACTACTCAGCCACAAAAAAAAATTGATGTACTAGCACCTCTTATATTATCTTGGGTAGAGTTGGAGCCCATCTTTCGAAGTGAAGTATCACAAGAATGGAAAAACAAGCACCATATGTACTCGCCATCAAATTGGTACTGACTGATCTAAGGTGCTCACATGGAAGTAATATTCATTGGGTGCTGGTCAGGTGGGAGGGCGGTGGTAGGGGTGGGTAAACTCACAACTAATGAGTGTGAAGCTCACTGTGTGGGGGAAGGGCATGCTTGTAGCTCAGGCTTGGGCAAGGTAAAGGCATTGTATGTAACCAAAATGTTTGTACCCCCATAATATTCTGAAAATAAAAAGAAAAAAAAAAAGAAGGATAACTAGGTAACATGACAGTGGGAGACACATTTTCCAAAAGAGGGGACATCTTGTGCAAAGGTTCTGTAATAGGAGGAAAAGATTCAAGGAGCTCAAAGGTAACTATGAAGGCCGGAACACTGAGAAGGACAAGATGAGCTTGATTAAGGCCAGATTAAGCTGCATCTTATATGTAGCCCATGACACAGGAGAACTAATTTAGGTGCAAAGCACATACCCTCCATTGCTTCTTTGTTATTAACAAAATGATCTATAACTTTAAGATAATTATTCTTTGGGGCATGAAGTTTCTTTTGTATTTGCCTTTTTGGCTCACAAGGAGGGTTGTCTTACAAATATAGATATGGATATTCAAGCCATGCATGAAATGTAATCAATCCAAATTTTCAGAAGCTAGATATCAGGATTCAACATTTATTTATTTATCTTTATTTCAGAATATTATGGGGTAAAAATGCTATGATCACATAAATTGTCTTTGCATTCCTTGTGTCAAAGCCACAAGTGTGCCTGTCTCTCAGGCAAGCACAGCATACCCATTAGGTGTGAAGATACCCATACCCTCTTCCCCTCCTCACATGCCTGATCCCTTGTGAATTTTACTTCCATATGTGCACATAACTGTTGATCAATTAGTACCAATTTAATGGTGAGTACATACGGTGTTTGTTTTTCCATTCTTATGATACTTCACTTAGAAAAATGAGCTCTAGCTTCATCCAGGATAATGCAAGAGGTATTAGTTTGCCATTTTTTATGACTGAGTCATACTCCGTGGTATACACATACCACATTTGATTAACCCACTCATGTATTGATGAACACTTGGGTTGTTTCCACATCTTTGCAATTGAGAATTGTGCTGCTATAAATGTTTTAGTGCAGATGTTGTTTTTGTAGAATGTCTTTTTTTCTTTTGGTTAAATACTCAGTAATGGGATTGCTGGATCAAATGGTAATTTTAGTTCTTTGAGTCATCTCCATATTACTTTTACAGGGGTTGCACTAGTTTGCAGTCCCACCAGCAGTGTATGAGTGTTCCTATCTCTCTGCATCCATGCCAACATTTGTTGTTTTGGGACATTTTGATAAAAGTCGTTCTCACTGGAATTGAGTGATATTTCATTGTGGTTTTGATTTGCCTTTCCCTGATGATTAGGAATGTCGAACATTTTCATATGTTTCTGGGCCATTAGTCTATCTTCTTTTGAAAAGTTTCTGTTCATGTCCTTTTCCCACTTTTTAATGCGGTTGTTTGATTTTTTTCTTGCCAATTTTCCTGAGGTCTTTGTAGATTCTAATTATCAGCCCTTTATCTGATATATAGCATACAAATATTTTCTTACATTCTATATGTTGTCTATTTTCTCTAATGATTGTTTCCTTGGCTATGCAGAAACTTTTCAATTTGATTAGGTCCCATTTATTTATTTTTGTTTTTTTTTTCTTTATTGAAGTATACTTTACATATCATGCCTTTACTCCATTTTAAGTGTACAATTAAATGATTTTCAGTGAATTTACCAAGACGCACAGTTAATCACATAAATCAGTTTTTGTTTTTGTTGTGATTGCTTTTGGGATCTTCTTTATAAATTCTTTGCCTAGGCTAATGTCTATAAGAGTTTTTCCAACATTTTCTTCTAGAATTCTTATGGTTCACTGCCTTAGGTTTAAGTCTCTTATCCATCAGGTGTTGATTTTTGTGAGTGCTGAGAGGTGTGGATCCTATTTCAGTCTTCTACATGTGGCTATACTATTTTTCCAGCACCATTTATTGAATAGGGATTCTTTCCCCCAGTATGTGTTTTTGTCTGCTTTATCAAAGATCAGATGGCTATATGAAGATGATTTTATCTCTGGGTTCTCTGTTCTGTTCCTTTGGTCTATGTATCTGTTCTTGTGCCATTACCATACTGTTTTGGTGACTGTAGCCTTGTAAAAAATAAAATATCTAGAAATGTATTTAACTAAAGAGGTGAAAGACCTCTACTGGGAGAACTATGAAACATTGAGGAAGGAAATAGCAGAGGATGAAAACAAATAGAAAACCTTACCATGTTGATGGATCAGCAGAATCAACATTGTTAAAATGTCTGTACTACCCAAAGTGATCTACAGATTCAATGGAATCCCTATTAAAATGGCAACATTATTTTTTGCAGATCCAGAAAAAATAATTCTATGCTTCCTATAGAACCAGAGAAGACCCTGTATAGCAAAAGCAACCTTAAGCAAAAAGAACAAATTTGTAGGCATCAGTTTTCCAGAATTCAAGCTATACTACAAGGTTTTTCTTTTTTAAGATCTGCTGCATTTCAGATGCAAAGAATCTGTGGACTGGAATTGGGAACCACAGGTCTAAAGAAGCAACACCTACAATTATCTTTCCCAATATGTAAGCAAAAACATGGAGGCATAGGAATGTTAGGCAATATGGCTTTGGATGCACAGTTAACTAATTGCATAGGTGAGATTTTAACAGAGGCAGCTTGACTTCAGAAGCTGTGCTTTTAAACTGTACAGTACAGTGGACATTAGTCCCATCTCTGATGCTGATGTGAACAAGTTGTTTAAATATTTTAAGCTTTGTGCAGTGCAGTATCTTAGCCAATGAAGTTTATCTGAGATGCAATTATTGGTAATTAAATATCTTAGCTTTAAGTTTCTTCAAATGTAAAAGGAGAAAACTAGGCTGAATGATTCCTTCAATATGTCTAAATTAAGATTTTTTGTCTACTACTCTTCTTAAATTTTGAAAATAAAGATCAGTGTACAGTATGAGCTCTTAAAGAAAGCTCATCATTATCACAGTTGCTAATTACTTCCTTACATACCAGATATATCATCATTTCACACTTGCAAGTTCTGTGACCATGGGCCTCCAAGCATGTTTCAAAAAAGTTAAGTGCCTATTAAAATAGAAACAGAGCAGGAATATAGATTCATTTTTGAGAGAAGAATAAACCCAAGACTATATTTCTGATGTTGACCTTGGGGGGAGTAGCCCACAGGTGCATTGTGTGGAGCTACATGAGAGCCAAAATACAGGCGTTAGTGTGAATATTGAATCACCTCAAACAAGAAGTTGAGACAAAGCATGAATTTAAAGGAGTTGATGAGAGTATGGCAAACACCGAAAAGAAAACAACAGCTGATATGGAATCTATGGAGTCCAGGGAACCCAATCTGGTTAGAAACATTGATCTTAAAATACCTAGATAGACTTGAGAAATGATAACATGGTACAAAGGCTGAAGTGCTGCAGGGACTTTGAATAAATCGCCTGTGGCATCTTTTTTTGATTGACACAGGGAAGAGGATCCAAATTTCTTTTCCCTTTCTGCCCTTTCATCTGTCATGTATTTAGTGCTGGGCTAATTAAGGAAGGAAGTTCTGAATACAACCACAATATCTTTTTCCTATAAGATATCCATCACTAACTCAGAATTTATTTGTTTCAACAACTCAATTCATTGTGGTAAATGAGAGGATAGGTCCACTGCACACTTGAAAGACCTTTAAGTAATTGTTAAGTAATAATTAGGAACTGAATTCATTAAATCAGTTCATAAATTCTGTTTGACATCAAGAGATTATTTATACATAGGAAATACCAACATATTTTTCAATAAAATAATAATTACCTTTTTTTTCTATATACAAATTTTCTTTTAAAAAATATGTCCTGGAATGTCATTGAAACATAGTCTGAGACATGAGTGATTATCAAGGAGATAAAAATAGAATGTTTTCTCTAGTTTATTATCTTGGGAACAATTTCTAGTCATCTTGCTCCCCCACATGGAATAAATATTTGACAAGAGGGAAGTATTTTTCACAATTGATTTCTAAAAGATCAAGTTGTACAAAAATACTTCCATTGATACATACATCAGATTTCTTTTGTGATGTGCATTTTGTTTTTAAAAAGTATTGCTCTCATGGTGGAGTGGTATTTTAATGTCTCTATGCACAAAATAAATCAAATTATAAAAGTAAAGGAGAAAGAATCTATATTTTAAAGGAGCATAGATGCAGTTTTATTGAGATCTGCATTTGTTTTTAATTATCTTAAGTTATTGTGATCATCTGCCATCCAAATATTCAGAAATTATATATCTGTTACTTTGGAAGTAGTATAGCTATATCTTTTTAAATAAATTCTGTTTCACAGTGTTATATAAGTAAAATTTGAGTATTCAATGTGCCAATTTTGTCCCTTCAAATGTGTTATCATAAAAATTATATATTGGAGTATTTCCATATTTAAGATCTATAAACCTAAAGAGACTGATGGTTAAATGTGGGGCAGATAAATAAAAATGATGAATATCTCAAGAAAAGTTACTAATAGTACATTTTTCCACCATCTTAGTTCAATCTGCTTCCTGCTATAACTTGAATATTGAGGACATTTTTCAATTAGGAAAATAATTTTTGTACTTAAATTTCTCTGATGAAGCTTTTATTTATGTACTAGTAGAAATCACATATCTTACATTACAGTTTATCCATAGATAAACCATTGCATAGATTTTGTATCTTATTTGTAGGTAGAGCATATTATATTAATGCTATATGTCTTAGGCAACAACCGTTACTGAAAATTATAGCTATCTCTTCAAAATTTTTAGATTTTTATCAAGTTAGTGAAAGGTTAATGTCTCAAGCATAAATTTTTTTCAAAAATATTTGAATGAATACTGAGTGTATTAAACAACAATTACCAGAAAATAATTTTGAGTTTGAGTTGGAGAAATCTAAAATAAGTCAAAGGGTTATTTCAATTATTTTACTCTGCCTTGTCTCTGGGACAAGAAGCTTAGAGTCTGAAAGAAAATAAACATGAAGTCCCAGGAATCAAAAATAAAATTATAAATAATAAAAAAGTTTAAAATTTACTTCAAAAAAAAAATCTAATGACCTATAGCTAAATATGATAGTTTAAACAAATGATCTCATAACCAGTGAAATCTCATTGAATGATAATGAATACTTAAAAAAGTTATGAAGTCACAAGTAAAATTGTGGGCAAGGAAGTAACACCAAAGAATAGATGTAACGAAACTTTGAAAACCAGAAAGTTGATTGATGAATCATAAATGAATTAGTAAAATGTAAAAAGCTGAAAAATAACTCACAACCTGCAGGGGAAAAACCAACACAAAACAAATTAATCTGCATCTCAGAATGTCCAAAAGGAAAAAGTGGGATGTACCCTCCCCCCACCACACACACACCCATGAGCCCGATCACACCAGCAGAATATTGGTGAGACCAATTAAGAGGACTTATGTGATAGCTTGATTCTAACCTTATTATCCTACTCTAAAGCCCCAAACAACAAATCCCACCCTCACAAAAGGCTCTCCATTAGTTTGCTAGGCTGCCATAACAAATTACCACAAATGGGGTAGATTAAAACAACAGAAATGTATTCTCTTGCTGTTCTGGAGGCAAAAGTCTGAAATCAAGGTGTCCACAGGGCTTCTCCCTTTGAAGGGTCTAGGGAGGAAGCCTTCCTTGCCTCTTCCTAGCTCCTGGTGATTGCTGGCAGGCATTGGCTTCTTTGGCTTGTATCTGCAAAACTCCAGTCTCTGCCATCGTCTTCATATAATTTTCCTCCCTCTGTGTGTCTTTGTGTCTGAATCTCCCTCTCTTTTCTTTGATAAGGACACCAGTCATTGGATTTAGAGCTCAATCTAGTCCGCTATAACCTTATCTTGACTTTACCAATTACATCAGCAAAGACGGTATTTCCAAACAAAGTCACATTCTAAAGTTCTATGTGGACATGGATTTGGGGGAGACACTATGCAACTCAGTACAGATTCTCTGCATTTTATTGTTTCAAGTGTGAATCATTTGTACAACCTGTGTAATCTCTTCTTTTAGTAGAGGATTGAGATCATGTGAGTGATAATTAGTGGCAGATCCATAAAAAGAAAGAGAAGAAAGGAATTTGGGGCATAAAAACAAAAATAACCAAACAAATAAAAACAGATGCCCGCTGGAGTAATTTTTGCTTCTAAAATTTTTGTATCTGAAATATTCATTTTACTTCATCAATAATGCAGTTTATGTGCATTAAAGTATTTGTGACAAATTTGCGTGGTATTGACTGAGATTTGCATCTAGCAAAAATACGTATCATGTTGATGATTGGTCTTTATATTCTTCAAATGTAAAATTTATTTTTAAAATTAGAGTGAACTGTACTCAAAATATGTTACATTAGTCATTTAAAAAATACCTTTGTTTAGTTGTAATATAAAGATACAGTCTACATTTCTGCATATACTTTGGATTTAAGATATAACTATTTGAAAAGTCTTTTTCTCCCTAAGATCGCTATGCAAAATAGGTTCCCCCATCACTTAATGTTTGTTTTCCTAAAAATCTTGTTTTATTTTTTTCAGGAATATATCAAATAAGCAAAACAGCAAATACAAATACATCTGCAGGTAGCTTTGTATGATTTATTTTTGTAGAGAATAAAAACAACTATGCAGATTTATCTCCCCTTTCTTTATCTTCTAGAAATCCTGAACTCAAATATACAATTCAAATTTCTGACATCTATTCATTCTGATTCTTACCAATGTGATTTCTGCTATGTTTTATGTTACAAGGTATTTGCTTATTCTACTGGAATAAGTGTATGATGGTATAATGGGTAAGAAAATAGGAGTTTTCATATGAATCTGGCTCCTAATACATGTGTAATCTAACAAGCTACTTAACTCTAAGCCTCACTGTGTTCTTTTTTTCATTTGAGAAGAGGGATAATAATGTCTACCTTACCAGACTATTATAAAAATTAATTGAGATAATGTCTTTAAGCACTAAGCACCATGCCATATTCATTCATTCATTTATTCATTTTACTTCTCTAAACACTTATTAAACTTATGTATTAGCTATTATGTTATCATTTGGAGATACAATGTGGAATGAACAGACTTATTAATAAAATACGACCTGATGAACTTTAGGGTCATTAAATGACCAATAAATGGGACTACAATTACTAAAATTGTAATGGCCTAAAATTTATTGTGGAGATAAATTCTACACTAAAAAAACTCACATAGCATGGATAATTATAAAATCATGAACCTAAATTTTATTTGCCTCAGATTAATCTATTTTTATTAATGTATATATATATATATGCTCTGTAGGTCTTATCACCAGATAGTACTTGACCCACAGTACCTTCTCTACATGTGTTTATCTTTGAAATCTTGACTTGAGATACAAATTTATGCTATATCAAGATGAGTAATAAAACAGCACAACAGATGAAAATCCTTCCCACTATAGCTTTAGTGTGGTGTAACCAGACTGAGACACTTCTCCCTCCCACTCACGCACTGCTGCAGCCTAACTGTGAGTCAACAGAGACACGATTTCATACCTATTCATCTTTGTATCCAACAGAGTGGTAAGTAAAATGTTTTATATTCCAAATAAGTATTTCTGGAACTAAAGTTAATTCTGTGGATTTGGAGTTTCCTCTATTGTTCTAATTGAGCAAGTTGCTCAATTTTCTTACTTGCAAAATGAAAGTGTTAGAGGAGATGATCAATCCCTTCTCTTATTCCCTATCCTGTCCACAACTGTACCTGTATTTACCTTTATTACTGTCCTCATTGTATGCAGTTGGGGTTTTTGTAATAGATGGCAAAAATTATAATATATCATTTCATTTACAGTGCTTTCTTGGTACATTCAGACACTCAGTAAACATTGGTTAAATAAATAAATGACCTGTAAAATTTAACGCTGCATCCTTATTATGTTTATAGTACACATTATAGTAATGTAATGTATTCATTATATCATGCTTTATTTTAATTATTGAATTGTACTTATTTTCTTCTAAAACATTTGGAAATGCATAATGAGTGATTAGGGAAATGTAATATTTTTATGAGGGTTGTTAGATAAATTGTTGAGTGAAGATTTCCAGCACACCTGCACAAACTCATTTAAAAGCAGAAGATATAGAGTTGTTTGCCTAGCAGAAAAGTGCTATGGTGATAAAACAGAAAATATCTACATTATATTTTATTTCCAGATGGTACTATGTTACAAAAGTTGAGTCTAATTAAATTATTGGGGAAACATGTGCTCTTTAAAAACAGATCTGCATAAATATACTTCTAAAATTTAAGACACTGTGTTTGCACTATTCATACAATATAAATTGCACCTCTAACAGCTAAGTTCAAATTAAATACCACTGATTTTATTTTCCTTTGGCCATGAAGAAAATTAGGAGAGTTTCATTTGAAAAGGGTAATTTGTCCAGCACATCATAAGCTTTAATCTTCAAGTCAAAATGACTGAACTGTTTAACAAAAGGAAATGTCTTTGAAGATGCAAAAAGGTCTGTGGATAAAAATGGTATCAACCATTTCAAAGAATTATTGAAAAAGACATTCATATGAATATTCAGTAAAATTAGGAAGGCAAAAGATTAGTTTTTTTAAAGAAAAGAAGTATAGCTTTTCCCTTATTTTTTCTTTGTTACAATACCCTTTTTACCACTATTGGGTGATGTATTAGGGTTATAACTGCTGACACAAATAAACCCTAAAATTTCAGTGACTTTAGCTAATATATGTTAATTTCTTGATCATATAACAGTCCAATATGGAAGCTCCTAGCTGATGACGAGCTTTACCCCTGATGGCTGTTAAGAGACTCAGGCTCCTTCCATTCTGTACTTTTGCCATCTCTAGGGTTTCAGAGTCCACTGCATTTAGCTGGCAGATAGGGGAATAGAGGGTAGATAATATACACAAAGAGTTCCATATAGATGCAAGGCTCTTGAACATGTGGTCCCTGGCAGGGCAGCTATTTCTCAATTATATCACTGTGTTATAAAAAGAGGAACACAAATTTATGGTGGAAAATTAATCATCTCTGCTTCACGTATTCAGGGCCACTCTCACATAAGAAATTAAGTCATAATCTTGCCCATCCCAAAGTATTTCTTTATCATTCTTGCATGAAACTCCATAAAAGATTAAGTTGTATGCTTTCTTGCGTAATTTGGGAATGTGGGACCAGGTAAAAATGATAAACCAATATGCATAAAAGCATTTATGAACAAATAGTAAACAGATAAAAATATTTGCATGAGTCACTTGAGATTGGAAATTTATGATTCATCCCCCTTTTTTTATAATACCTGAGTGTTCATCTTTACAAAGACCTTTTGCTAATATCTGTAGCATAGGTGGTAATATTTGGTTGTTTTTTTCAGTTCTCAAATAAAATGTACTCACTTTCATTTCATTGATTCCTACCTTGTGACTTTAAAAAATAGAGGTAGAGAAATGGCAGCCTTCAATAAAGCACATTTTTTAAACAAGAAGGGTTACAGATATCAATTTAAGCTAAATTTACAATTTATGCCATCATACTGGTATTTTCTGAGATTATGTTAAGGAAATAATTTATTGAAATCTTGAGTTAAAATGTTAATTTACATAAAACTTTGTTTTAACATTTGGGTTGTACCTCCTAAGATATTTTATTTCTCACATAAGTAAAATGTTTTGAAATATAATTTCAATTTCTCTTTGTTTTCGGATATGACAAACCATCTGAAAGGAGATTCAAATTGGCAATAAAGTACATACAATGGGAAAGATGAAACAGAAAAAATTGAAACGTTCTGTAAACTAAAGTATATTCTAAGGGATAATCAATCATCACTTTAAGAATCTCAAACTTTATTAATATTTAATTAAAATATTAAATTAAAAATATAACATGCACAAAGTATTTTAGAGTATAAGAAATATTACATGATGTTCTTAGGTAGATAGCTAGGGACCTCCAGCCTCTCCTGGAGACAAGGGGAGCAACTGCTACACCTGGGGAAGGAGGGAACATCCCAGGAATTAGCCAATCAGAACTTAGCATATGAACTGCAAAAGAATGCAGAGGACTCTCTAGACCACAGGCCAACCAGCTTAGGTAAATAGAGTCTGGAACGTGACTTAGAACAACTGTCTTTCAGAGAGGCTCATGGGAGATCGGCATGCGTAGTAAGACTCAAGCTGTATAATTCCCAGCTGTCCATGAAAGTGGTTCATGGTGACAACTGAACCACAAGGAGGGCCCAATTCAAACACTAATGAGACCCAGACCGTAACCAAGGCCTTTTTTTGTTATGACAAGAGGCCTGTTCCCCATTCTGTGTCGAACGTATCTTACTCTTACTCTGTAAACCTACATCTTGCTCTTGCTCTGTAATCCTAGCTTTCTCTCCTCAATAAACCTTGTTTCGTGCTTACCTTGCTTTCAGTGTACCTGGTCGTTCTTTGTCCAAAAACACACCAAGAATCGAGAACAGACAAGATTACCCACCCAAACCTTGACAATGTTGCTTGCGAGCAAAATCTGAAATTCTCATAAACTGTTAAGATCATTTAATCAGTTATTCCTCTCTTTCTTACATTTCAGGCTCCCCCTTTGATTTTACAAATTAATCTTCTTCATGTCATCTGCCATCCTTTATTATTGGTATCTCTTTGGCTCTTTTCTTTTGTCTTAGAATTCAGACAAAAGCCATTAACATTGCGTAGAAGGCCTGCCTGACCTAACCATCAGCTATCTCTTCAGACTCAGTCTGCACCATTCTCCTGATTACTTTCCATGCTCCAGCACAAGCACCTGCTTTTTGTTCCCTTAATGTCTTCTCTAGTCCAACCCACAAATGGCCCCATACACATAGTGTTTTTGTGTTTATAATGGCCCATTTCCCTTCAGATCTCAGTTTAAGAAATATTCACTTATAAAGGATGATATTTCTTTACATCCAAAACACAAACACTTTGGAATTATGCATTAATTACAATGCATATATGTTTAATGTGTCTCCTCTGCTACATTGCTATTTAGTGAAATAAAGATCATATTTGCTATTTTACCACTGTAATCTCAGTGTCCAATACAATTACTCACCCATAATTAAGGGGACCACATGTCTCAGTTTCCCCAAGCTTTCCTTAGTTTTCTGTCCCAGTATAATCTCAAGAGCCCATTTTTTCAATCTCAAAATTTCAAATTTGGACAATAAAATATATGTTCACCTTTTCATCAAGATTGATTTGGAATAATTGTTAAATATTGACTAAACTTATTGCTTCATTCATTTATTAATTTAAAAGTACTTCTTGAGCCAATATTGTGTGATACACACTGTGCTTTGTCTTAAGATAAGCAATGAATAAGACAGATGTGATCTCTGTTATCATGAGCTAGCTTATTCAATGGCTATAACATACACAAGCCTTGTGAATCTTAATGTGTATGTGTACATATATATGTACATGTAATCATATACATATATACACATATATTTTGAAGGAAATCAGTTTCTTTGTTATGTTTTGAGATGGCTGGCATGTCTCACAGATAGAAGTAACACTGCAAAGCTGTCTTTTGTCAGGGGTGTGGGAGTTGGGAGGAATTTTCTTCTGTAGAGAATGCAGCCAAGTGTATCCTCTCCTCCCTCATCTAGAAAAGATTGAGAGTCTGAGGCCCGTTAAGGCCTGAAAAGAAACTTTTACCACCTATGCTCTCTGAGGGCTGCTACCTTTAAGGTTTCATTTACATAATACCACCTTTGCTGGCTACTCAAATCTCCTTCTCTCTCTCTCCCAAAACCTATTTTTCTGCTTGCAAGCCCTCATTCTTTCAAAACTTCTATACCTCATTGAAGAGTAAATCTTCATTTTCTGAGGGTTGCCATGTATACAAATTAAAATAAATTTGTGTAGCTTTTCTCTTACTAATCTGCTTTACCGTGAGCTGATTTTTCAGTGAACCTTCCAAGAGCAAAGGGGAAGTTTTGCCTTCACCCCAACAATTTGGATACGATACATTTTTATATATTATATGTCCTTGGTCCTGATCTCTTTTTATCTACATCTCAGAGTCTAGAGCCTCTCTCGCAATTCCCTCTTTTACGTTTACTATTTTTTTGCATTATCAAACTTTTAAAAGTTATCTCATTATTTTTTAAATTTTTATTTATGGTAAAATACATACAATATAAAATTTACCATCTTAACCATTTTTGAGTGTATAGTTCAGTCATGTTAAGAATATTCACATTGTTGTGCAACCAATCTCTAGATATTTTTCATCTGGCAAAAGTAAAATTCTGCACTCATTAAACAACAAATACCCATTTCCTCCCCTCCAATCCCCGCAACCCCAGCCCCTGGCAACTGCCATTTCACTTTCGGTTTCTATAAATTTGACTACTCTAGATACTTTATGTAAGTGGAATTGAAACTTCCCTTTGCAAATTAATAAAGGGTGAAAGGCGAGAACTGTGATAAGAGCCTAAAGTTTGCAAAGGCACAGGCATAGCTAAAAATGATACAAACTAGCCACTCTCCTCTAGTTTGCTTTCTTACAATTGCTACTCAGGAGTCACACAGCTGATGTTCATAAGGACTTACCTTTTTCCATAGAGAGTATCACCCTTATGAAACATAAGAGTAGTTTTTGAAATATCTTCCAGGCCCTACATTCTGGTAGAATGGCTGACCCACCCCAACCAGTGGTCTGTAACAAGGAACTGACTCAATTAGTATTGCTACCCTCACCCAAGAATCAACTCAGCAAAGACAACAATTTCTATACCCCTATGGTTCCACCCCAAACCTAGCCAATTAGCAGACCCAATTGCTTAGCCTTCTGCCTGCCAAATCATCTTTAAAATCCTTTTCTCCCAAATTTTCGGTGAGATGGATTTGAAAAATTCTTCCCATCTCCTTGCATGGCTCTTATCATATTAAACTCTTTCTGTGCTGTAAACCCTGCTGTCTCAGTGTACTGGCTTCCTCTTGAGCAGCGGACAATGAACCTGGTTGGGCTGTAATAGAATCATGTTGTATATGTTTTTCTGTGACTGGCTTATTTTACTTAACATAATGTCCTCAAAGTTCATTCATGTTGCAATATGTGTCAGCATTTTCTTCCTTTTAAAAGCTGAATAATACTACCTATACACACACACATGCACACACACATACTACATTTTATTTATTCATTCATCAATCGACACTGGTTGCTTTCACCTCTTAGCTATTGTGAATAATGCTGCTACAAACATTGCAAGTGGAAATCTCTCTCTTTGAGTTTATTTCAGTTCTTTTGGATATATACCCAGAGTGGCATTGCTGGATCATATGATAATTCTACTTTTAATTGATTCAGGAACCTCCATATTGTTCTCTATAGTGGCTGTGCCATTTTATATTCCCACCAGGAGTGCTCAAGTGTTCTAATTTCTCTGTATTCTCACCAACACTTATTTTATATATTTTTTAATGCATTGGCTTAATGATGTTTACAGAATACTTATAGTTTTAATATCTGTAGAATCTATAGTGCTATTGTTTTGTGTAATACGTTGGTTGTTAATATTTTTTCTCTTTACTTTCTTGATCATACCCCTGTGTTACTGTAGAAATGTGTTGTTCAACTTTTAAATCCTTAGGACATTTATGGATGTTCTGCTGTTAATGATTTTTAATTTATTTCTATGCGGTCAGAGAACATCCTCTGTTGACTTCAATTTTTGACATTTATTGATACTTATTTTATGGACTAACATGCTTTTTAAAAGTGAATGACCATATGCTTTTAAAAACAATGCTTATTCTATAGTTGTAGAAAGCTCTAGTCTATAAATATAAAATAGATTAAGGTTGTTGATAAAATTATTCAGATCTTATAACCTTACTAATTTTTTTTACTAGATAGTCCATCAGTTATTAAGAAAAGGATATTAAATTTCCAACTTCGATTGCAGATTTGTCTATTTCTCCATTTGTGTTTTATTAGTCTTTGCTTTTTATATTTTAAAGATCTGCTATTAGATGCATACATATTTATAGTATTATGTCCTTCTGATAGAATGACCTTTATATCATTGTTAATAGTAATCTTTATATTTTAAAATACTCATTTTCCTGAAGTCTAGTATTGTTTGATATTAGTATAGCTTGCTCTAGCTTTCCTATACTTACTGTTTGAATGATACATCATTGTTCCATTTTTAAAAATTTTATCCAACCTGTGCCTTTTATATGTAATTTGGCTTTTGTAGACAACATATAGTAAGTACTCTCTTGTTTTTTATATCTGAAAATATCTGCCATTTATTTGGATTATTTAATTGAATTACATTAATGCAATTATTTGTGTAGTTAAATTTATGTCTCCCATTTTTCTGTGTCTCAATTTTTTTCTCTATTTCTCCTTTTCTGCATTCATTTGGTTAATTAAATATATTTTGTACTCAATTTGAATTTACCTATTGGCTTGTATTGATCTTATTTACAGCTAAATTTCCTTTTACTTTCTAAAAATTTGCTTGCAATATTTGATTTTCTGTGAGGAAATGATGTTCAAAATATATAGTATGATAATAGTATATTCTCCTTTGTTCTTTAAATTACCTAAAATGTATGTATTCTAAAACCACTTATCAAGTGATAAAATTGTTAATCAAACCATTCTATAAATTTCCAAATATTTTTATTTTTATAAGTAGTTTATGTTATCTTTTATTAGATGCAGATTTTACTAACTAAATCAGGACCCTGTCTGAGCCAGGAACTAAACCAAAGTCTTCCATTAATGAACTGTTTCATAAGGAGATAATTTCCCTTAACAAAAAAAACAGTGTTCACTACACTGAAATGCATCTCTGATTTTGATGAAGAAATATCAATTACATTCAAGGTTTTCTAACCATTATAATTTTTTTTGATAGAAACAAACATGGCTTGCTTACTAGAATGCAAAAGAGACAACGTTCACAAATACAGAGTGCTGCTTCTCAGTGTGTATCAAGAGCAAGACAATAGTTGAAAATCATATTCCTGAGAAGAAGAAACAAAGTTACCAGATTGGAAACAAACATAACAAGTGATTTCAAAAAAAAAAGATTTTTTTTCTTTTTTCCAAAAATCAAAATTTCAAGTATTATGCCAGGTGACATGGCAAACCTAACGTGGGAAAATAATCCCAGAAATAAAGGCCCAGTGTGCTCCCTCTCTCTCATGTTCTGCAGGAGTCTCTATGGGGAGAGCCTGCTTCCCAGGGATTGAGGAGCACAGAGGAGTGATGTATCCGGTGCCTTGTCCTATGTCCTCCTTCCTCAGCCAAGACCCGTGGTCAGTCCTGCGCCAGGGATGGCAGTGACTCACTCTCATTAGCACGGAGCCGCTAACTTGATACCCGCGTCTAGGGTTAGCAATTTGGGACACTGGAAGTTGTTTTTTAGTGAATAGAAACATATGCTTATTCTTTCAAATACCATGCTATACCCAGCCTTGCATGCACACATTCTGCATGACTTGCTACTCTGGCTGGATGGAGTGCTCCTCCCTCTGCCCCACCTGCCGTTGTCCGGTGGAGTGGATCTGTAAAAACCACATCCTCAACAACCTCATGGAAGGATACATCAAACAGCACCCAGACAAGAGTCACATTGAAGATGTGCGAAGCAGGGACTACAGGAATAAAATCACTCAAGACATGATGCAGCTCAAAGTCAGAAGGAATTTTTCGGATGAAGAGGGAGTTCAGAGGACCTGCTGGAGCTGTCAGACATTGACAGCGAGTCCTTGGACATTAGCCAGCCATACCTTGTGTGCTGACAGTGCCCCCAGTACAGGAGGCAGGCAGTGCATCCCCTTCCCTGCCTGGCATCCGATGGCAAGCCAGGTGCCCTGCAGGCCTTCGGGGATGCACCATCCACCTCCGCCAGCCTCGCCACAGGCCAGCAATATGTGAGCCCACTTCAGGGAGCCAAGCCATATGCACCTGCTGCTTCCAGCCCATGCCCAACTGGAGAGAGGAGCATGAGCAGGACCCATGCATCTCCCTCAGCAGTGTGTGGTTTGCCTGCAGCCCTTCTGCCATCTATAATATTATTTTAATGTCTTACATATTATTCACTAAAATTAATTCATTGAATTATCATATTTAAAATTGAATGAAGCTTAATACTTTTGCTCAGATGTGAGATACGTTAGCATAGTGCATACACTCTTGCTGGACTACTTGATTTTGTGTGTGTGTGTGTGTGTGTGTGTTGTTTAGGTGTGTTTGTTTATTTGTTTGTTTCAGACAGGGTCTTGCTCTGTTGCCTGGGCCAGAGTGCATGGTATTGTGATAGCTCACTGCAACCTCAAACTCCTGGGCTCAAGCTATCCTCGTGTGTCAGCCTCCCAAGTAGCTAGGACTACAGGCATGTGCCACCATGGCTAGCTAAGTTTTTCAAAATTTTTTGTAGAAATGGGAGTCTTGCTATGTTGCTCAAACAGGTCTCAAACTCCTGGCCTCAAGTGAGTCTTCTGACTTGGCCTCTCAAAGTGCTAGGATTACAGGCATGAGTCACTGTGCCTGACCAGTATCTGGTTTTGAATCCCAGTTATGACTCTTTATGTTTTTAAAAAAAAAAATTAAAAATTCTCTGTTTCTTTAATTCTAAAAATATAGTAAGAATGATAGCATAAAAATAAATACATATTAAAAATTTGTATTGCTGCTAGACTTAGAGCAAGATCAAATAAGTTTCAGCTCTCCTATTTACTAATAACATTAATATTAGTAGCTGTGATGGGCAGATGATGGGTTTTGAAGAACTCATCTCTATAAAAACAGGTGCTACTCAACAAGAATGGTAAAACGGAGAATCTGCACTGCACTCATCCTCCATCCCACTACCTTTCTCCTAGGAAATCATCTATCCTCAGCTCTCTTCAAACAGCTTGTCCTCATTTTTCTGATGTAGTCTCAGGGACAAGTGCTGAGTTTTCAGTAACAGAATTTGGTGTCCTTGTGTGTGCCCATTGTCATCCCAACAGAACAGTACCCTACGACTGCAGCCATGCCTGGAAGAAGCAGGGAGTGGGTCAACCTGTGGGTCTCCAGTGGGAGAAGCACCGTCTTTTCAGGTGAAAGTGAGAGACGAGCTGCCCCAGCAGCTGCCAGAGCCTGTTTAACTCTGGGGGAGCTTCTGTCCCTCCCTCCCTGGAATCAGACACAGCTCCTGGCTACTTGAACCTTGTTGGGGAGAAGGAAAGGGATCCAGAAATGTCCAAACAACTTCAGCCATTTTTCTGAATAAGTTCCCTGGCATATATGCTGAGACCCTTGATTCCACCCATTTGGGCAGGGTTTTGAAACTTCCAGCCCTGTGGCAGAGCATTTGTTCAGAGTCCTATGGCAGGGCATTTGTTTAGAGGTGCCATTTGGGTGAAAATCACAAGGTTGAGTGAAACTAGGGAATCTGGTTTGGATTTGGAGCTCATTTGTGGTTCCCAGGGAATGAGAGTGACTAGGTCACACATTTGGGGAGGGTTTTGAGCCTTCCAGCCCTGTGGTAGGGCATTTGTTTGGATGTGCCATTTGGGGTGATGGAGGCACGTTTGGGGTTACATTCATTCCCATTTGATTGATAGGCCTTGGCATTTTAGATTGTATGGGAACTCCCTTTACTTTTTGTGTTTGATTGTTTGTGACTTTTGTCCTAACATGGGAGGCTCCATTTCCATTCTGTTTAAAACTTCATTGGGAATAATTTTGGCTGAATGGTCAACGTATAGCCATGAACCTATGTCTGAAGAAAGAATGATGTTTATTGTAACACCTCCTGGCCAATGTACATGTTGGGGTGTGTGCAGAAGTAGCTGTTGAATGGAACCTTAAATTATTATACTACCTTACAACTGGAATTATTTTGTCCAAGCAGGTGGCCATCATGTACTGTCCTGGTCATGAAAAAGGACAAAAAGGAATCAGACCACTCTGACAAGGCTGCTAAGAAGCTGCTAAAAATGATCTGTTCCTCAGGGCCTTGATATTCAACTTGGATTTAGATCAATATAAATTCTTCTATATGGATGAGGATGAGAAAAGAGCTAAACATTGAGGCTTGGACACTTGGGGTGACACAGCTAAGTGGAGACAGAATTCTTAAGGACTTATTCTTCTGCCTGAAGTCTTGCTTCATCCCCTTATGAGGCACCCATATGAAAGCACACATTATGGGTGTGATGTCTTTATGCATTTGGTAGGACCTCATTTAAGAGGACCCTGGTCACAACAAGGTATACAATAACCCAGAGCTGCCCTCTATGTGCTCAAAACAATACCAAACAGAAAAACAACCTGTTGCACAGGGGACCCAACATGTGGGGGCCCACCCTTCCAATGATTGGCAAATTGATTTTACTCAGATGCTAAAAAATGACTAAGAACTTCAAATACATGCTTGTATTAGTAGATATCTTCTCAGAATGGGTAGAGGCTTATCCTACCAGAACAGAGAAAATATCTGAAGTCACCTGAGTCCTTTGAAAGGAACTTATTCCAAAGCATGGACTCCCTTCCTCCATATAGAGTGATAATGGACTCTCTTTTATATCAGAGGTAACTCAGCAATTAAGTAAAGCTCTGCATCTAGAATGGAAATTGCATGCATCCTGGAGCCCTCAATCTATGGGAAAAATGGAGAAAATGAATCATACTTCAAAGAGGACTATAGCAAAATTAAAGCCAAAAACCCACCTGGAGTGGGATAAAGTATTGCTGCTTGCCCTCCTCCAGATAAGGGTAGACCCTAAAAACAGGCTTAAGTGAGCCCCTATGGAATAGTTTATGGGAGACCTTTTCTAGAACTGCAAGATAGGTAACATATTCATAAGTAAAGCAACATATTAAACAAATAAGTCAGACCCTAACCACTATACATGAGTTTGCCTCTTTTAGGTCCCCACCTCAACTGGAGGCACCCCTGCACCTCTTTAAACTAGGAGACCAGGTATTGCTTAAAGCCTGGAAAGAATAAGGAGCCAAACAACTGACACAGAGATGGCAGGGACTTTATGAAGTGCTTTAACAACTCACACCTCATCGAAATTGTCAGTAAAACTTTGGGTTCACCATACCAGAGTAAAGAGGTATCTCAGGGAAGAAGAGGATCCAAAACTGCAGTGGATGGGCCGGATTTTAGGCAGTCTGAAATATCTGTTAAAAGAAAGGAAAAATATACAAATCTTCCTTTTAAAAATCACCCCAATTAAGCAGGAGGTAGCTTAATGACTATGTTGCCCTCCTCTTATAGATATGAAAGGGTGAAATTGACAGTGGGCAATATGTAACAGGGAGAACGGCCTGAAAAAGGGTGACAGTATTTTCTGCCTCTCTAAAACCTCCCCTAGTCCTTTTTGAGAATTAAAACATGCATTGTGCATCCCTGCCTCAGGCCAATGGTTGGGAGGGGCAGGTGAGTGGCCTTTGTTCTTTGTAGACAAGAGATGGCTCCAAGATATCGTCAGGTGGGGTGGGGTGGTAGAGATCATGAGTTTGAGATCACTTTAGTGAAGTTGGGATGAATCAGAACCATCAACTATAGTTAAACAGCAATAGCCTGAAGCCGAAAACCTCTCCTTTAAAAGCTCTGTTTCCTGCTGAGAGGCAGGACCTTGATACTTTAAGACAGGAGTCTGCCAACCTCCTTATTTGCTGGCAAATTAATAAACTTCTCTTTCCTTCTCCTCAAACCACTTGTCTTCACTCTTCTGATATGGCCTTAGGGACAAGTGCAGAGCTTTCAGTAATATTTCTTTTGCTCAAAATTATACTTGAGATTTATCCATGTTTTTCTGTGTAGCATAACCTTACTTACTTTCATGGTTTTGTGGTATTTTATTATAGATGCAAAAGGAAAAGCCTTCCCTTAGCCCTCTGAAGAAAAATCAACTTAAAAAAGACAGATTGATTGAAAAAAAGGCATAAAAAAGTTATTAATGTGTACATGGGAGAAAATCACAAAGAACTACCCCCACAATGGAGTTCAAAAGCTTAAAACCATCTTGAAGTTATAAAAAGAATGGAAATTGGGATCCTGGAAAAACAGCTCATGGTGACAAAACAGGTTATGGGGGAGGGGAGGAGAAGAATCTATTGAGGGGCAATAAATGATTACTAGTGAGAATGAAGAGATCAGGGAGCAGAGATCAACTTGTAAATAGTTCTCTTTGGAATTTGAATGAGCCTGAGAGACAGATTTACCTTATGAAAGGTTCTGTTCAGATATGGTTACATTCTTGGTCTTCTTTTCTGCAATAATAAGATAACAGGGAAGGTAAGAAAAAAATGATTGTTCTTGGGGGTGGGTCCAGATTTTATGCAGATAAAATTGAGACAGGTGTCAGATACCCTGCAGGTAGCTAGGACAGGGACAAAAGGAGAAGGCCAATAGGATAAGAAAGTCACAAGAATGTTGGATATGCTTAGCTAAGATAAATATAACCAAAAGAGACACTTTAGTTATTTTACTTTATCCATAACATCTTTATCTAAGGTAAAAGGGGGAATTCCTCTAATTAGGGCATGGGCACAGTTGAGGCAACAGTGTCCCTAAATGAACTATCCTCATTAATACAGTAAAATATTTGCACCCACCAGTGCCATGATAGTTTACAAATACCATGGCAACTCACAGAAGTTACCTGATAAGGTTAAGAAATGAGAGAGTTCCCAATTCTAAGAACTCTCCACCTCTTTCCCAGAAAACTCATGAATTTTCCACCTCCAACCTAACATATTATTAGGGATTAACATAAAAAGGCAGACCCTAACCCTGGAGCAGCAATGTTCCTTCTTGGATCAGTCTGCTCCCTACCATCTTTGAGAGTATACTATACTCGCTGTACTCTGTCTTTAATAAATGTTTTTGATTCATATGTGACCCTGAGTTTGAATCCTTTCTTCCACAGGGGTAAAGGACCCTCTCTACTGATGTGGAAAGTGGTTCCTTTTGTATCAAAGGAACTTCAGAGAGTAATTTTATCCTATGCTTTGGGAGAGATGATATTGGTGGGCAATAGGGAGATCTTGAAGCTTCTTTAATTCACTTTGTCAAAGCATTGGGGTATCAATTTCTGAGCCCCAACACATTATATAAGTGCTATTATAGATTACTGTTTGATTATCTATATTTTATGGGCTTTGAAGGTATTTCTAGTTTTTGGCTATTATCAATAATGCTGCTTTAAATGTTTTTGTACATATATATTGGTGCAAATATTGAGAAAGCAGGGACCCCTCTGAGGGGCCTGCTGGGCTTCCCATGCATTGAAATAAAGGAAAATTGTGAGTCCCCTCAAGGGAAATTTCAGGGACCTAGCTAGCCTTGAAAATTAAATAAGCAACCTGATAAGCAAGAAAATAGTAATCACTTAAATGATAGCCTCCCAAGCAAGCCAGAGCTACAGGATGTTTGGTTCCCTATAGAAACTAAAAAATAACATCTTAACATATGTTTTTGCATTGTTTTTCAGAACCCCCACCAGATGGAAAGTGTCCACAGCTATCAGGTAGACCCTCAGGTAAAGGGGAACTGAGAAGTGAACTCTGACCTCCATTCTGTGTTCTAAATTTCTTCCTGAGGGGCCTGAAGAGAGTCACACCCACAGGCCAAACCTTAACATTCCTTTCCATTGACCCCAAGTTTTTAGACAAGGCCTTGCTTCCTTATCTAATTGTGGATTAAAGAATCTCTGAATCCACCTATGACCAACTGTTCTTCCCCTGCTTCAAATTATCTCACCATTTGGGGCCATACCACTTTATAACCTCCATGTATTGATTGATGATTTTGCCTGCAACTGCTGCCTTCCTGAAATGTATCCCTGCTCTTAAAAACTCTTGTCTGTAAGCCATTGGGGAGCTTGAGTCTTCAGCATTAGTTGCCTATTGTCCTTTCTTAGAACCATGCAATAAATGGTTTTCTCTCACCACAAATCTCTGGGTCAGTGTTTGGCTTTGATGTGCTGGTTGAGCAGATCCAAGTTCAGTCTGGTAACAATATATATGCATTTTTGTTGGGTCAATACTAGGAAAAGAAATGAATGACCAAGCACTATTTTTAAATAGAAATTCCAGGCTGGATGTGGTGGCTCATGCTTGTAATTCCAACACTTTGGGGGGCTGAGGCAGGAAGATGGCTTGAGCCCAGGAATTTGAGAACAGCCTGAGCAACACATTGAGAACTTGTCTGTACAAAATAAAAATAATTAAAAAATAAAATAGAAATTCCATTTCTTTTTATTTTGAAATTCCTGAATTTATTATATCTGAAAATCTAGTTTATCCTGTTTATATCTCTATGAATCTTCTTTCTTTGAAATCTGAATCGGTCCAGATCAAATCAGGGCAGAGAAATCATACAGTTATTTGAACAAGGAAAATGTAATATAAAGAATTATTGACAGCAGGGGAATGAAATAATGGAGCATTAGTTGGTATACAGTAAAGAAAATTTGGCATCTGGCAAAGAAAAAAAACATATTTAATGGTTCAATATTTATCTTCACAGAGGAGGTTAAAAAAAGATGGATTTGGAGATGAAACCAGCCCTTTTCTGGTTCTTCTTTTGTATTCCAGACATACACAGGACAAAAAGCTCCCTGTTTATCCTTTCAATTTTTCACTATTATTTTTAACACTATATGTAAGATAAATGACTGTTTTTGTTCCATTGTATGCTCCTTAACTATCAAAGCATCTGGAATATAGAAAGAACTCAATAAACATCTTGGACTTAGTGAGTGAATAGGGAATAAGGTAACACCCAAATCTAAATCTCAACATGAGTCTTCCCCCTAAGCTACTGGACACATTCACCTGAAAGTCCCCCATGTGCTGCGAGTTAAATTCATTGCTGTCTAGATCTGCTCCTCTTTTTATATTCTCAATCTTAATAAATGGTGTCATCTTTCACCCAGTCAGTCAACTTAGAAACTGAAAGTCCTTCCTTATTTTTCCCACTCATTCTGCATGTTTAATCAATTAATCAAATCAGAGTGACCCTATTTCTCATTTATTGGCTATGTTCCCACTATTATTTTCTTGATTCAGGTCCTTGTCATTGCTCTTCCAAACTATTGTGATTTCCCTCCTGCTGGCCTTTCTGCCTTCAGTTTTCGAAGTCTCTGATTCATTCTCCACATTGTTGCCCCAGTTACCTGAAAAAACAAAATGCAAATCTCATCGTGTAACTGCTTTAAGTCCCTTCAGAGGTTTTCTATTGCTGAGAGCAGTAATTTTCAACTTATGCTTTTAGGAATCTCTAGGTGAATAGGTGACCTTCAGGTGTGATGAAGAGGAAAGGGAACAGAGAAAGGGCAGGCTACCCAACAGCTGAATTTTATCTCTTTTACGTATTTTTTGTAAGATTATTTGCACAATGTGTCTCACTACAAGAAACTATTACAAAATTTCAACTAGTTTTGAAAATAACTGAACTAAAGGATAAATTTCAAATCTTTGAAATGATATACAGTATTATCTACAATCCAACTTTTAACTATTTTTTAGCCTGGTCTTTAATCCTTTGCACTCATCAGGAAAGCAAAAATCAACTATAACCATGCATAACTATACAAAGTTCTTTGAATAAACCACATTTTTAAATTCATTTATGATTTCAAAAACTATCTTAAGTAACTATTAATACTATGTGCCAGCTACTATACCAAGTGCTGGGGACATAATGATGATCAAAATAGAAAAAATAATATTTAGAATTTAAGTACATAAAAAGTGCTATGGAAAAAAATGGAAATTTGGATAAGGAATTTGGGAGATGTAATTTTAATTATAAACACAGTGTCCAGCGAAAATCTAACAGAGATGGTAGCCTATAAATTAAGCACCGAACTTGGTGAGTAAGGTAAAACATTTAGACATTTGAGAGAAGAGCTCATTTGAGGCAGAGAACATAAAATGCCAATTCCCTGAGGCAAGAGCATGCCTAAAATATTGGAGGAACACCAAAAAAGCCAATGTAGCTAGAATAGAAGGAATAAGACAAAAAGTAGTAGGAGATGAGACTGTAGACCAGATGGGAACCAAACTATAAAGGACCAAGTAAATCACTGTAATGTTCTTGTATTTTGCTCAGGGTGACATGCTGCATTAGTTTTCTATGACTGCCGTAACAGAGTACCACAATCTGGATGGATTAAAAAGAGAAATTTTTTCTGTCACAGTCCTGAAGGCCAGAAGCTAGAAATCAATGTCAGTAGGGCTGTGCTCCCTCTGAAGGCACTAGAGTATTTCTTCCTTGGCTCTTCCTAGTTTCTGGTGGTGACCACGATCCTTGGCATTCCTTGGCTTGCATCTGTACCTCTCCCACCTCTGCCTCTGTCATCACTTGGTGTTCTCCTTGTATGTCTCTCCATTCTTCTAAGAACATGAGTCATATTGGATTAAGGGCTCATTCTACTCAAGTATGACCTCATCTTAACTAATTACATTTGCAATGATGCTATTTCCAAATAAAGTCACTATGTGAGGTAGTAGGTAATAGGATTTGATCACATCTTTTTGGGGGATGCAATTCAACCCTTAGTGCATGGAAAACCAAGGAATAGAAGTTACATGATCTGACTTAGATTTTAAAAAGATCTTCTTGGCTTCTGTTTTCAAAGACTAAAGAGAGGTAAAGTTGGAAGTAGGGAAACCAATGAGGAGGTGGTGCTAGATGACAGTAGCCTTGGATCAAAGTGGGGATGGGGTGGTGGTGAGAAGTGGTGGAATTTAGATATATTTCAAAGGTAGAGCTGATCAAATTTACCAATAGCTTCAATGTAAGTTTAAAAGAAAGTAGTATAGATAATGTCAATATTTTGACCTGAGCAAGTGGAAACATGGGATTTTTAACTAAGGAGGAAAAGATTAAAAAATTGAGTCTAGGAGAATAAGATAAAGGGTTCAGTTGAACATCGTGAATTTGAGATATGCTTTAAACAGTTTGCCTGAAAAGTCCTGGCTTAGACCTATTGTCTATGTCCTCCACAGTTCAGCATGTCTCTTACTATTTCATATTTTAATATAATATTTGTATTAATAGTATATTAGTTTCCTCTGGCTGCCAAAACAAATTACTTAAAACTGTTTGCACTAATTCAACAGAAATTGATTCTCTCACAGTTCTGGAGGCTAGAAGTCTGATATCAAGGTATTGGTAGGGTTGGTTCCTTCTGGAAGCTCTGAGGAAGAATTCCTTTCATCCCTCTATTCTAGCTTCTGGTGGCTGCTGTAAATCCTTGGCATTCCTTGGCTCATAGAGGCATCACTGCAATCACATTGTTTCCTTCTCTGTGTATCCTTTCCCTTTTTCTTCTCTTCTAAGGACACTTATTATATTTAGGGCGCAACCCAATCCAAGATGATCTCATCCTGAGATCCTTAATTATATTTGCAAAGATGTTTTTACTAAATAAGTTTACACTCACAGGTTCTGGATGGACAAACCTTTTTGAGTGGGGAGCAGGCAAGGGAGGTCATCATTCAACCCACTATATTTACATTAAAATAAGCCAGTTTTTGGTATACCTTCACTTCATGCTTACAACTTTTATTGGAGTTTTGACTAGTGCTGTGGGAGGCATGTGGGAAGTGAATAGTTCTCACTCTAATACTTGGTTAAATCTTAGAGAAAGAAATAAGTTGTCATTCTTTTTTATTGACCTTTTTAGTTGCATATGACTGACATATTCATTTCAAGAACTGTATGCGGGGAACTTACTGATAAAACAAATTGTATGTAGATAGCAGCAACTAATTCCCTCTCGTCTGGTGGGGGTAGGAAAGGATTCGATAATGAAAGTGCCATGACATGCCTTCCATCTTTTGCCTACAAGATGCGCAAAACTCCAGGCCTATGGTAAGTCAAGTTAGCCGAAAGTGTGAGCAAGTATAAGTAAGGTGTATGTGAAACCGGCACACACAGTAGCAGCTGAGAAGTTCTGCCATAACTTCATAACAGAGAAAATTGTTTGAATATCTTTGCAATAGTGGTTTTATTATTTAATTTATGGTATAAATCTAAAACAAAATTATTTATTTTATTGTTTGATAATACAATAAGCCCTTTGAAAGCAATGAGTGCAAATAAATGAAAGTGGTTGTTTAATAAAAAATTTATCACTGGATTGTTTTTCAAGAAAGTTGACAATAAACATGATATAAACTTATACAGTATGTTAGGACTTTCTTCATTATGTTGAAAACCTTATCCCCAGTGTGACTGTATTTGGAAACAGCGCCGGTAGGGAGGTAATTTGTTAAATGAGGTCATAAGGTCGGGTTCCTAATCCAATAGTCTTGGTAGCCTTGTATGTTGAACTCTCTTTTCTCTTTCTCTCTCTGTCTCTCGTTTGACCCCTCATTCCTCGCATATGCTCTGAGGAAAGGCTAAGTGAGGGCACAGCAAGAAGGCGGCCATCTGTAAGCCAGAAAGAGAGCTCTCATTGGAAATTGACCACGCTGGCACTCTAATCTTGGATATTGCAGCTTCCAGAACTGTAAGGAATAAATTTTTGTTGTTCAAGCCACAAAATCTATGGTATTTTTTGATGGAAGCCCAAGCTGACTAGGACGGTGAGCCAAACTGATTTCACTAACCACATTAAAATCAGAAAACAAAAATCTAATTCAAACATTTATAGTTATTTTAAAAGATTTTATTCAGTGATAATAATTTAATGCATGCAGCTGCTAACATTGTTTAATTAATCTTTCCTGAAGCTTGACTTTTCATTTAGATGAAATTACTGTTCTTCTAAAATAATTTTGCTCATTTTAGATTTTGAGCTTTCTTGTGTACATACAAAAAATGAAGTTATAGTTCCATTAACAGAAGTGCTTCACAGTTATATGATGCTAGTTTTATATCAAAGCTTTTAAATGCTAAAAGTAGAAAAAAACAGTTAATTCTAATAACGGCTTGATTTTTTTTCCCCATTCAGTTTATGAAATAGAAGTAAAATGTTGGGACATTTATAATGGTCCAGCAAAACATCTGACAACATTGTGATTACTGTTTATTATAAATTCAATTAAATGGTTCAGCATTTAAGATAAAATAACAGGATGTTAGGAAAACAAATTGTGTTGCAGAAAAGTTATTAAGTAAAAAAGTATTTACTAAATTAAAAGTCTGGAATTGGATATGGTATACACATAATTTGTAGTTTCATCCAACTTACCAATAAAAATAGAAGATAAATTTTTCTCTCATTCTCTCTCTCTCTCTACACACACACACACATAGACACACACACACACACACACATGCTATATATCACATAGTGAGAATGACTGCAGTTAAATTTTTTTTGGTGTCTAAGCTTGTATTAAATACAAAAGAATTTTCAAGTACAGTAGTGCTTTATCTCTTTGTCGACAATTTAGAAATATTTGAGCCTTTGAAGAATTATTTTGTAAGTGAATTTAAATATCCTTTAATAGCATTGAATGGTTTTATAAAGCAGTCTTCTAAATTTTGTGTGTATTTTACTATTTTATTTTTAGCCCCATTTAACTCTTAAAAGCCCCAGTTCAGACAATAACTTATGAATTCTGTAACATTGGATATCCAATTGTATTATACATTTCAAGGAAGTGGTTGGATAGGTATATAGGGAATGTGGGAGAGAGGTCTAGGCCAGATATTCAATTTGGAAGTCAACAGTATATAAATGGAAATTTAAGCCATAAAACATGAATGTTTCTTTGACTCTGAAAGCATAAATGAATCAAATATCTTTTATTTGTAAAATCATAATCCTCATTTAAGTTTGTATTAAATATTACCCTTCAATATGAATGTCTTAAAACTCATTGCTTTCAGGAGTTTTATGTATCATGAAGTCTTGTTTTTCATAGTTGAATATTGCTTAGCTTAGTTTAATAGTGCTGTGAACACAGACACAAATATCTGGTATAATAAAATTATGCGACTCATTCAATCCAGTTTTTTAAAAACTTAATTGAAACTACCATTATGAGTATCAATTGCTTACATTATTTTTATGATTGCATTCTCCCAGCAGTTTAGAATGGCTACTAATAGTGTTAACCAAAACTCTGCATTTCATTGCAAGAAAAATGCTAAATATAAAAGAGGTTTATACCCACATTTCCAATCTTCTAGTGAAAAAACTCTATCTGGTTGTTCTGCCAGAAACTCAAAATCAAACATACCAAGTTAAGTGGTTTCCTACCATTCCTAATTATTTCCTAAATCTCTCTTCCTTCTTTTTTTTCTGTTTCTACTTCAGAATACTCATTTTAAATGTACATAGCTGTAGAACATTAGGATCACTTCCAATTCTCTTTATTCTTTTTTTCTAAATGACTCCAAATATCAAGCCTTACTATGTTACCAAAAATTCTTGTCCTCAAAGCAGCATCAGAAGAATGAGGACAAGCGGTTTGAGGAGAAGGAAAGAGAAATTTATTAATTTGCTGGAAAGTGAGGAAAATGGCAGACTCACACCTTAAAGTATCATTGTCATAACTATAGCAGAAATACAGAGTTTTAGAGGGACTTTTCAACTTGAGGCTATTGCTGTGTAACTATAGTTGATGGTCTTGATTGACCCCCTCTCCTCATCTCCAGTGAAGACAATCTCATGACCCTTGCCTGGACAATTCTGTTGAGCTACCTCCTGTGGTACAAAAAAACAAAGAATGCTCCCCTACCCTTCTGATTACTGGTCTTGGGCATGGATGCAGGCTTTAATTTACAAACAGAGTGGGAGAGGTTTTAAAAAGACAGCTCATAAAACATTTTACCCTTTTTCAGGCTGTTTCTTCTGTTACTATGTGGCTATGTAAGTTGATCTGGCCAAAGTGAGAGGCAGTGCTGATTGAAACTTCTGCAGTCTTCAAGACTCAGTAAGTAGACCTATGCACTGTGCTTCTGTTAGAGAGAGAGATAATGATGCCAAGAAACTCCCTTTTGGGGAGCATGCTGTTCCTATCTATTACTGATGAAAGACCTCCTATGTATTGGAACCTCTGCCAAGACATAGTTGGTACCTGTATGTGAATGGGCAGGAAGCTCAGCCAGCCCTTCAAAACTCAACACCAAATGGTCTAGTCCACTCCCCACCCACAGACATTATTCAGTGCTGTGCACCTGATGCCAGTCCTTCCTCAGCTACACCCAGACCCCCCTCAAGGGTAGGCAGGAACAGGAAGTGGCCAGTAACTGGGCTGGAAAGGGGATGGCTACATGGAACACAGGGCATCAGGATGTGGAGGAGTTTGTGACAGAGAAGCTCTCTTGGGAAGCAGTGAGGTGCATGTGTGAGTGAGCTAGTCTCCAAGCCTCATGCACGTTTCATTGTACCAAGGACTTCACATACAAAATTCAATTTGACATAAAATTAGTAAGAAAATTAAGATAGCAGATTGGATTTCTCCTGAGGCTTCTCTCCTTGATTTACCAATGGCCACCTTCTCACTGAGTCCTTACATGGTATTTTCTCTGTCCATGCACATCTCTTGTGTCTCCCTTCGTCTCCAAATTTTCTTTTCTTATGAGGACGCCAGCCAGGTTGGATTAGATTTCACCCTGATGGCCTCATTTTAAGTCCAAATACAGTCATATGGATGAGAGCCCACTCACGTGTTCTCATTTAACCTTATTACCACTTTAAAGTTCCTATCTCCAAATAGAGTTACATTCTAAGGTATTTAAGGTTGGGACTTCAACATATGAATTTGGGGGGGAGATGGGGACAGACACAATTCAGTCCATAATAACATTCTTGTTTCCACCACTCACATTTAAACTCTGTTAAAGTTCTTGAATACTTTAATTCAAAAATCTCTATCTCTATTCATATAGCCATATGTATTTATTTCTTTAAAAATATGTAATAAAATAATTCTATAAAAATTTTCTGGACAACTTGTCCTTTAAAGTAGAATATTATTCAAGTGTAAATTCTTTAGATCATTTTCTTACAATTCTAACCCACTCTCAACTTTCTACTATAAAGTCTGATGTGCATCCTTTAAGTTTAGATATTCTACAAATGTATTTAAGTGCTCAGAGATTCTTATAGATTACTTTATGGATAGTTTATGAATCTTTAAATCTCTTTTCAAAGGCATAGCTAGATCCAGAGCCACTAAGATCACTGGCTGTTTGGGATTTTCTGAGATTTGTTTTCAAGTGTGTATAGGCAATGAGGGCGTGTTGAAGGTAGTAAAAATTCTAAGCCTGCTTTATTAGCCTTAAGGAGAACCTTTAGGGATGAACTTCTCATCTTAGTCTAGTTTTTTTAGGTCAGGAGCATAAAGATGCAGATTTGTATGCTATTTGCATGAATTTTATATTTATCCATGTTAATTAACATTGACTTTATATGTGTGGAGCCATTAAAATGTCAAAATTACTAGAATATATTTATCTGAAGTATCTCTTTAAAATTAGTTTATGTGTCAACTACCTCAGGAATTTTATCTCATGATCATCCTGTGATAGAGCCTAATCTCTTTTGCACATTCTCAGATGATATTAGAAGAAAACAATTTTTAGATCACTATTAATTTATTTTTATTTCCCTAGAGAAAGATTTTTTAACACATACAGAATATTTCAGTCTATTAATCTGCAAATTTTAAACAAATGCATGCATGCATACATACATATGTAAATCTCAGACAAACTTCAAATCAGTTTTCAACAAAGTTAGTCAAAAATTAGCCAACACACACACAAAAAATTGATCCATGTATGCAAACTTCATTTTATTACTTGTTTAGGCATCAATGTGTGGTGTGAACTATGCATATTTATTCATCAATATATTTTTGCACATAAAGCTAATAATTCATCATTAATTATTTTTCAATTTTGAGAATAAAATATAGTTAAAATACAGGTTTCTCCATTTTTTAAAAATGTTAATCTACAAAATACTTTCTATTTGTCCTTAGGCTCAAAGGCCATGGCATCAAATTAACCAGGAATTCCCTAGTTCAGTTTCATATATCTTTGTGTATTTTGTTAGAACATTTTCTCTATGAAGAATAGAAACTATTTCACTTGTTACTTAATTGTATTCAACTTACTTCATGAATTGATTTTTCCCTTTCCCTCCTTTCTATTAACTCTCCATTTTCAGAAGTTTTATTAATATTCTATTGTCCCCAAAAAGCAACAAGATTGACATATAGGCCTCTCCTAATACTATCACCGCATCGTTAGTTACCTGCGTGCATCATAAATATTTAAATTTAAAAAGACCCCAGTGGCTATTTCTTTATTTCTTTTTGAATGATGAATAAGTACACTTAGTTTCTGAGGTTGTGGCATAAATTTATTTTCTTCACTTAATTCCTGTGTAACCTAAATACCAATATATTTTTACTGTTCACATACACATCTATAGCAAAGTAAATTTGTCATATAATATATGAATATGTAAGCCAGACACATATATATGTATATAAGAATTGTATTTACTCTGAATATTTGCTTACTAATTATACTTAAAGCTAAAAATTGTGGTATAGTTTTATATACTCAGGAGACTTGTTCTCTAACTACATAAACGGAAAATATTTCACCCAAACAGCAATTCTCATACCATAGCAGGCATTCTTAATTTCCATGAATTCAAATATCCTTTCTTCAAAGCACTGGAACTAGTTTTGATTATTCTTACTTAGAATGGTGATGGCTCATGCACAGATGTTTCAGTTTATTAAAAAATATCATATATCTATAAACATCTTAAATCAGCAATATTTACTTTTAAAAAAATATATAAATGTTTCATATAGTATTGCAAATGTTCTTCTTATGGTACACGTAAATATTGGTTTAGTCCTAATCCTCTAGTAGCAATTAATTGTGAAAAGTAAGTTTCACATAAGTTTAATTGTGATAATTTGGCAATTAATAATTTCAATCTATGATATATAATTACAGCTTTTTTCCCTTAACTGCTATATTAGTCTGTTTGGATTGTCATAACAAAATGCCAGTGTAGGTGTCTTAAGCAACAGAAATTTATTTTCTCACAGTTCCGGAGGCTGAAAATATAAGATCAAGGTGCCAGCAGGGTTGGTTTCTTCTGAGGCCTCTCTCTTTGACTTGTAGATAGCTACCTTCTCACTGTGTTTTCACATGGCCTTTTCTCTGTGTGTGTCCATCCCTGGTGTTTCTTCCTCTTTTTATAAGAACACTAGTCCTATCAGATTAAGAACCCATCTTTATGACCTCATTCAATATTAATTACCTATTTAAAGGTCCTGTCTCTAAATACAGTCACCTTGGGGGTTAGGGCTTTGACACATGAATTTGTAAGGAGGCGAGGGGCACAATTCAGTCCATAACAACTGTTCTTCTTGCTTGTGCAAATTTTTGATGCCATAGAGTAAGCTGCCCACACTTATCTCTTTGATGACTTGGATGATATAAATTCTTATAACACCAACAAAATACCTGTGTTTATCAAAGGTGACAAAGGGGTATCTACTGAGATAAGGCTGGTACTTTAAGTCCCAGAGACATTTACTACTGATAACAGGAGGGCTTGGCACTCAGCCTTTTAAGCTTATTAATTTGTTTTTTATAGACAATTTGAAAGTATAGCCACATTTTCAAGGACAGGCACATGTTAATCAAGTTTATTAGACTGATATAGAATACAGGAATGTCAATTGACCAACTTTCTATAAAAATATAATAATCCCTCAAACTAAAATACTCATTGGTATACAATATAAGGTCAAAGATATATTCTTGACATGTTTTAAGGATCCCTGAATATTTCTATTATCTTTGAAAGTTTTAGAGCCTTTCCTACCAAAAATAAACATATACACATAAACAGTATGGTATACACAATTCGCTTGGGTTGTAAATAGGCAATCACAAAGATGTGATTGCCTTTACTGAGTGGCTCTTGCTTTTGGGAATAAGAGAAAATTGATTTACATAGATTGAACAGGTAAATTCTCATAAAGGAAAAATATAATTTAAAAGTCTTTGGTAAATATCTTCCTGGTAAAGAACACTATAAACCTTGTATGTATTTAGGCCATGTAAGTGAGGACTGAACTCTGACCTTATTTCTTTTACCCAAATTGATTTCTCCCAGTATAATGTGGTTTACTTTCCAATCTCATTCCGATATAGCATCACATGAAAGATGGAAGACCATCTTATCTTAACTTGGACATCCTAGCAGACCCCTATCTTAATTCAAGCATTCCTTTCCACTGACTCCAGGTCTTTAAGCAAAGCTTAGCTCTTTATACCAACTGCCAACTAAAGAATCGCTACAACCCACCTATGACTTATGACTGCCTCCCTTTATGATGCCCTGCCTTTTAGAGCTGAACAAATATATATCTTCTACATATAGATTTATGATTTTACCTCTAATTCCTATTCCTGTGAATGCATAAAACCAAATTGCAACCCAGCTACCTCAGGTGCATTGTTTCAAGACCTCTTAAGAACTTATCCTCTAGGCCATGGTTGCACACATTCAGCTCAGAATAAACCTCTTTACATTATTTTAGAGTTTGAATTTTTCCATCAACAGAAGACTAAGGGATGAGCTGGGAAAGTTTCGCCCAAGATACTAGTGTTGTCAGGATCATTAAAACTGGCAAATGGGACAGGATTGCAATTTTGGTTTCTCTGTCTCGAAGGAAGTCTTAAGTATCTAAAATAAACTTACAACATCAAGAGTTTCATGAGAGAGTGATGTTATTGGTGTTTCAATGTGTTATGAATTATTGTTTTATAGTAAACTAACAGTGTTGAACTTTACCTAGCCCTGTGCTCCTGGAAACAGTGATGGTTAAGAAATCTCTCCACACTTCTTACTGCAAAGAAATACACTTCCCGTATCACTTAGATAAGGCTCACAGATGCCCTTCAAGTTCACTTATGACAAGGCTGGACAGAGATTTCCAGATTCCCATTCTTTGTCTCTTAATTAGCTGAACTGCATGTTCTACCTGATTAGTCAAAACAAAATGCTTGTTATCCAAACTTTGTGAAGTTTATCTCCTTCCTCCAGGCCTCTGAACCTCCATGAACTTTAGACAAAGTCAGCATACAGCCTTTCCTTAACGGCTGGCCTCAGTGCAAAACATTCTCTGATCTGCTATCTGATCATTTCACCGTTTCACCAAGCTTCCCATACCCAGTTCTCTCTAGCCCTGTTTACTCCTCCCTATGTAAGAGAAACTTTGTCTTTCCTAATTCTTGAGACACTTGCAGATCCTATAGTGACAGAATTCTCCCTGCTACAACTCTTCAATGCAACAGTCCTGACTCCCCTTATTGCAACAGTCTTTTCAGACAGTCTTTTCAGAGTTGGCCAGCATTGTTTTTTTATCTGACAAGACCAACATTACTCCTTTATTTGGTATCCAGTATAGTTTTCAGTATGTTATAAATAATGAAGAACTATTGGTGATAGAGTAATCAATTGAATTTTGTCTTTTCACACAACTCAGTCTTTATTAGTGAATAATTTTCTTATAGACACTAGGATAGCATCTGATATCTGCTGATATAGCCAAAAAATAAATAAAACAAGGAAAATATTAGGAAGAACAAAAGTATGTTATATAATAGACAAGCGTTTTCCAAAAAATATTGTAGTTTAATTTACTCATTCACACAAAACCCCGTAAGGTATATGTTCTTATAATTGATATTACAAAAATGGGGAGACCATCCAAAATAAAAAAAGCAGCCTCAACTCAATCTAACACAGGAACCCCAAGCTCTTAACCCCAGAAATAATTCCTTTTCTAGAACAATTTATCATATCATGCAAGAAGGGCACTTACTTTCCTTATCCCTCCGGTTGTTTGAAAATAATCTATTTATTCCTCCCAGAGAACTCCTCTACAAAACCCAAGGTTCTCCCCTTTTCTCTAGTAGATGCCTTTTTTCGGACTGCACCCAGATGCTCAAAATAAACAGCATTTTGCTACACATGAGGCTTATTATGTTTCTCTCTCAGCTCCTGACCTAACACTACAATCATTGCTAGAGATTGATTATCTTTTAGTGTAATTCCCATTGGTTTTTAGAGTAAACTAAAGTACTGCAAAAAAAATCTATGTCCTTTTCTATAGGAGAAAGGGTGAAAAAAATATGAGTAATTTGTTTTATGAGTGAATCTAGACATTTCTTTAGTTTCATTTATTGGTTATTTTTAGTTTAATTATCTTAATGCAAAATATAGTAGATTCTTATGAAAGGATAAATTATGAATTTTAAGTTTTTTTTAATCTTATTATAATTTAGGTTTTGATTTTCTTTAACTCTTCAAACATATCTGGCAATGGTTTAGTGGCTGAATGATAAACTTTGGCCCAATAGGGTAATTTTATTGTAAATATTAGCAGGACCTTAGAAATTATCTGCATTCCAACTTGAATACTTTGTAGCCAAGGAAACCAAGGTAAGAGGAAATTGTGTGTCTTGCTAAATTAATCATAAGGAGAGAATAGGAAAGTACGGAAGCGATTGCCTGATCCTGTCTACACATTTACTCTGCTTCAAGTCTAATTCACAAACTTGAAACTAGATATCTTTTTCCTTAATTACTTAGGGTGATATGAAACTAATTTTTAGATGACAAAATATATGATGCATTGAACAAATAATTTTCATACAAAATTGGTTATTTCCAGTAATTAAGATGGCTGAAGTCTGAGAAATGCACTGTTAGTTGCTCATTCACGAATTCGGATAATTACGAATCACAAATGGTCATTTTAACCCATCCATTTAATAATTATTAAATTGCATCAGCAAATAGGAAGTTTCCTGACTGTCAACATGCAAATGGTCCAAATGACCTATCAAGGCACATCTTATTAATAAAGGTAAAACATTTTTTCAGGAGGGTCAGAAATGTGTTAAATGAAAGAAATCTGCTTTAAGAATAAAAATATAATGGTCTATTTAAGTAGTACCTTTATCACTGCAGCATATGTAACACCTTTGCTATCTACCAAACAAAATATGAAACAATATCAAATGATATTTTGGTATTGACATTTATTAAACATAAATTAAAAATGATGAAGAATTTCAAGGTTCTAACTATGACAGATATTTAAACTTCCATCAGAGTAATATGATTATTGTTGCTTGAATTTTTTAAAAAGTATAAAAACTATATATATTTAAGAAATTTCAGGGACTATCACAATTTTCTATGTGAAATGTAGCAATGAAGGTGAAAAAATAAAAATCAATAGCTAAAAAAGTAAAGAAAATTGAAAAGATGAGATCAAATTATTAAAGTGCATGAAAAATGGATATATAAACTGAATAGATAATAGAATTATATCAAAACAAATTATCAAAGTAAAACATAATTTATTTAATATAGCATGTGTCTTGTGCCTCTTAATCTGACATAAATCAAACCATAATGTGGAAACTTATTGAGATTCTCAATGAACACCACATTCATTATAAATATTCAACTAAAAAGAAATGTATAAAACAGGAGATATGATTAGCTACAACAAAAGAAATTCAGTAAAACAAAAAAAGCTTTTTTCTTCCTATAAGACACTTTATGACTACTAATTACTAATCAATATTTCTTTCAACTTTATATATTTTAATTCAGTATTAAAATCTGGAAAGATAGCCTGACTTGTTATACAAACTTTGCATGCAAACATCTCCATCTTTTATTTTATTAAGCTTTTATCCGTAAGAACAAGAGATGAATCACTCTAATGATAAATTCTGATCAGACAAATCAGCAAAGTAAATTAACATAGCTTGAGGAAAAACATATACCTCATCATGAGAGATTCAAGTGAAAAAAAAACTTGTAATTTTCTGATGACACCAATAGATAAATAATATAAATTCCAATGTGTTTATTATCTAATTTTGCAGAGGTGGGGTAGAGAATAAGATATTCCTTCTTCAATAGGCAACCAGCCACTAGTTTTTCGGGTTTCTTAATTGACATGTAATTTACATACTACAAAATTGACACCTTTTAAAGTGTACAGGTCAGTAGTTTTAGTACATTCATAATTTGTACAACCCTAACTACTATCTGATTACAGAACTGTTTCATCATTACAAAAGAAATCCCATACCCATTAGCAATCATTTTCCATTCCTTCCACCCCCTAATCCCTGAAAATCATTAACCTGTTTTTTATTTCTATGTATGTAATTATTCTGGACATTTCATTTACATAAAATAAAAAAATGTGGCCTTTTGTTTTTGACTTCTTTCATTTGGCATAATATTTTCAAGATGTAGCATGTTGCAGCATATGAGATCTGTCTGAAAAGTATCCAGCCATTGTTTAATATAACAAGAAGGTCTGTACCGCATCTATGTAACCTAGCAGCCAAGGAGAGTGGACTGTGCTGCACGCGTGTGACCAATGACAGCTTCCCTGTACTAGTCAGTGGGGCGCTAGACGCCATTCAGTGAGCATGCGTACTGTGTGGTCATTGCATTTAAAATGACTGAGCGAGTAGAGCAATGAATCTGCATCAAATTTTTAATTTTATTTTTTTTTCTGGCTACATACTTTATTTATTTTTTTATTTCAGAATATTAGGGGGGTACAAAAGTTTAGGTTACATATATTGCCTTTGCACTTCCAAGTCAGAGCTACAAGTGTGCCTGTCACCCAGACAGTGCTCACCCAACCATTAGGTGTGAATTTACCCATCCCCTCTTTCCCCTTCAAACCTGCCCAACAGGTAGTGAATGTTACTTCCATATGTGCACGTAAGTGTTGCTCAATTAGTACCAATTTGATGGTGAGTACACGTGGTGTTTGTTTTTCCATTCTTGTGATACTTCACTTGGAAAAATGGGTTCCAGCTCCATCCAGAATAATACAAGAGGTGTTCACCATTGTTTTCTGTGGCTCAGTAGTACTCCATGGTATACATATACCACATTTTATTAATCCACTCATGTATTTATGGGCACTTGGGTGGTTTCCATATCTTTGCAATTGTGAATTGTGCTGCTATAAACATTCAGGTGCAGATGTCTTTATAAGGGCTAATAACTAGAATCTATATAGAAGTCAGGAAAGTGAGTAAAAAAAATCAAACAACCTCATTAAAAAGTAGGCAGAGGACATGAACAAATTTTATATTAAGCTTGAGCATTCCTTCACAGAAACTATTTGGCTGATGAGAAAACTTTGGGGAACAATGCAATGAGTGCAGTGCAAATAAAAGTGTGGCACAAATTCTTCAAAGATGCTCGAGAATCTGTCAAAAGTGATCCACCTTCTAGAAGGCCTGCAACAAGTAGAACACTTGAGAATGTTGAAGGTGCATGGGTTAGGTTAAGGGCTGCTGGGATAACTTTGTGGGGTCCCTGGGTATCTATTTTGAAGGAGACTGAGAAGTCATTGTCCTATGTACAATGTTTCTTGTATCTTGTATCTTCTTCAATAAATGTCTCTATTTTTCGTATAACATGGCTGTATACTTTCCAGATAGACCTTGTATAATAATGCTTTATCTTTTTCTATTGTCAAATATTATTAAATTGTATACCTTTCATACATTTGGTTTATCAATTTACCAGTTGATAGACATTTGGCTGTTTCCATTTTTGAGCTATGAATAGTGCTGTTATAAATATTCATGTACAAGTTTTGTGCAAATATGTATTTTCAATTATTTTAAATATATATATAGGAGTATCATTGCTGAGTAACATGGAAATTCTTTGTTTAACATTCTGAAGAATTGCTGAAATGTTTTACAATATAGCTACACTATTTTTAGTCTGTCCACCAATGTATGTGGGCTAATTTCTCCGCATCCTTGTCAACACTTGTTATTGTCCATCCTTCTGATTTCAGTCATCCAGTGGATGTAAAGTGGCATCTCACTGTGGTTTTATTACACATTTTCCTAAAATCTAAGGATGTAAAGCATCTTTTCATATGCTTAGTCGTCATTTGAAATCTTTCTTAGAAAAATTTCTATTCAAATCTTTTGCCCATTTTTTAATTGGGATATTTGTCTCTTTGGTGTTGAATTTTCACTTATTTATATATTGTAGAATCTAAATTCTTTTCAGATGCATGATTTCCAGATATTTTTCTCTCATTATGTAGATTGTTTTCACTTTCTTGATAATATCTTTTGATTCAAAAATTTTGAATTCTCATGAAGCCAATTTATCTATTTTTTCATTTATTTCTTGCTTGTGCGTTGGGTGTCATATCCAAGAATCCATTGCCAAATCCAAAGGTATGTAGATTTATTCATGTTTTCCTCTAAGAGTTTTGCACTTTTAGCTCTTAGATTTAGATTTTGATCCACTTCAAGGTGATTATTGTATGTGGTGTGAGGTAGGGATCCAATTCATTTTCATATGGATATTCAGTTTTCCTAGCACCGTTTGTTAAAGACTATTTATTCCCCATTGAATGATCTTGGCAATCTTGTCAAAAATAAATTGCTTATATATATATATATGGGTTTATTGCTAGACACTCGATTTTATTCCATTGATCTATGTTGAGCCCATGTGAGTACCAAACTGTCTTGATTGCTATAGCTTTTTAGTAATTTTGAAAATGGGCAGTGTAAGTATTTCAACTTTCATTTCTTTAAAGATTTATTTTACTATTTTGGGTTCCTTTCATTTCCATTTGAACTTTAGGATCTGCTTCTCAATTTAAAAATAAGAAGTTAGCTGGGATTTTGATAGAGATTGTATCAAATCTATAGACCGATTTGGGAAATATTGCATTTCAATAATATTATAATAAGTTTTTAATCCATGAAAATCAGATTTATAAAAATTTATTTGTTTTTTTATCTTTAAATGACATTTAGCAGTTTTAAGTTTACAGGTATTATACTCCTTTTGCTAAATTTACTCCTACGTATTTTATTGGTTTTGATGCTATTGTAAACTGAAAAGTTTTCTTAATTAAATTTTGATGTTGTTCACTGATAGTATGAAAATACAACTGCATTTTGGATATTGATCTTTTATCTACAACCTTGCTGAACACATTTATTAGCTCTAATACTTTTATTATTAGTATTTTTATGGATCCTCTACAATTTTCTATATATGAGATTAAGTCATCTTCACATAGAAAGAATTGTAACTCCTCCTTTCAAATTTGGATGCTATTTCGCTCCTGATCTCAAGGACTCAGTTCTCAGTATTTCAACATTAGCTGACATTTTCCTGCAGATGCCCTTTAGAAAGTTTAAGAAGTTTCCTTTTCTTCCAAGTTTAAGTGTCCCTATCAATAAAGGATGTTGGATTTTGTCAAATTCTTCTATGCATCTGTTGAGACGATCATGTTCATTTTGTTCTTTATTATATAAATACAAGGTATTACATTGATTTTGTACGTTCAAACAATATTGTATTCATTGAATAAATTCCACTTGTTCATGGTTTATAACCCTTTTTATATGTTTCTGAACTTGTTTTTCTAGTATTTTTTTGGCACTTTTGAGAATTTTTTCATCTATCTTAATAAGGAAGATCGGTCTGTAGTTTTATTTTATTCCGAAATGTTTAATTTTTATAGTAGATTAAAAATGGACTCATGAGATGAGTTGGGATGTGTCTTCTCATCTTCTATTTTTTGGAAGAGTTTGTGAAGGATTATTGTTAATTCTTGTCTAAATATTTGGGAGAATTCAATAGTGAAGCTATTTGGTCTTTGGCCCTTTTTTGTAGCTACTTTTCTGATTACTAAATCAACCTCTTTATTTGTTATAGATCTTTTCAATTTATCTATTTCTTGTAGCATTAGTTGCAGTAGTTTGTGTCTTTTTAGAAACTTGTCCATTTCCTTCAGGTTATCTAATTTGTCAGTATACAAGTTAACATAATATCTCTTTATAAACTTTATTATCTCTGTAAGATCAGTAGCAACATCCTTTTTTTCATTTTTGTTTTAATAAAGTCAGTTGTTTGTCTTTTATTTTGTGGTTAGTCTAGCTAAAGATTAATCAATTTTTTTGTTATTTTTAAAGAACCAACATTGTTTTTGTTGATTTTTTTTCTATTGGTTTCTCTTCTCTATTCCATTTATTTTCACTTTAATCTTTATTACTTCCTTCTGGTTGCTTTATGTTTCATTTGATCTGATAGGTCTAGTTTTTTAGAGTGGAATATTAGGTTATTGATTAAAGAATGTTTTTCTTTTTAAAATGTAGACATTTACAGCTATACATTTTTTTCATTCTTTTACCTATTAATTGTTTAAGAATGTGTTGCTCAACCTCCACATATGTGTGAATTTCTCACCTATCTCTCTTTTATTAATTTCTAATTTCATTCCACAGAAGTCTGAGAAAAATATTTTGCATAATTTCAATCCTTTTAAATTTTTTGAGACTTTGTTCTGTTTTCTTACAAATTACAGTTGTATACATTGTATGCCTTTAATGTCTTTTTATATTTTTATTTTTATGCAGTTGTAATCAAATAAGAGGAAAAAAAGAGTTACAAGCAAAAATATGTTAACACTGTCTTTCACATTTACCCATACAGTTACCTTTACCTGAGTTCGTTCTTTCTACATTTGGTTTCAAGTTACTGACTAGTGTTCTTTCCTTTCAACCTGAAGTATTCTCTCTAGTATTTCTAATATGACAGTTTAGCTAATGACTAATTCTCAGCATTTCTTGATCTAATAATGTCTTAATTTCTTCGTCAGTTATTTATGTATTTATTTATTTTGAGACAGTCTCCCTCTGTCACCTCAGAAGGACTACAGTGATGTCATCATAGCTCACCACAACCACTTAGAATTAAATTATCCATATAAACCACATAACCCAAGTATAAACCCAGAGCTCAATTAACATTATTGTTGCAGAATTTCCTATAAATTGTTCCAATTCTCTTAATCCTGTTTTTCATTTAGTCTCTTTTATGACTCAGTTTTCTTATTTGAAAAAGAAAATACTTTCAAAAATGTATCTCATTACTGTAACTTGGTTCTCTTCCTAGTCTGGAAATTAGTAGTTTAAATGGCAAGAATGAAAACTATACTTTGCAAAGTACAGTTAAATGTGAACCTGTTACCTTTGTCATGAATTTCACCTGAGTTTGATGTGGTATACACAAAGACATAAAGAGAAAATATGGTAAGTTGTTTTTCAATCTCATTTTCTCACTTAGAACCATTAAGGGAAGTAAAGAGTTATATTCTGTATCAGAAAGGATTGCATTTATATTCTTTCATTTCTAAAATAGGTTGCTCTCTTTGAAATAGAAACAGTTTCCTAACTTAAAGTAGGTAATTACACACTCCATTAAACAAGTAATTAACAGATTACAATTTGAAAAAAAAGAAAAACTTGAAAATGAGCAATTTGGATTCCGAATGTGGAGAGTAGTGTTATAATTAGCATAATACCTTTAGAAATAGATTAACAAGTACACAATAAAAATGAAAAAAGAAACAATCTGTTTCCTCCGTACTGATCATACACCACAAATAGCATTTCATGAGTCAAACTTCAGCATGATTTAAAAAAACCTTGATCTTAGAATTACTTTTACATTACCCTAAAATTCAAAAAGATGAGATTTTGATGTATAAAATGTTTGCTACCCTAAGAGACTATGACTCTTCAGAGTCATTGTTTTAAATTGTCATTCTACAATAATTCCCCTGAGGCAAGTGGCCAATACTAGCAAGCTCAACATGTGTAATTCAAATTGGTAATTTGAAATTGCAAAAAAGACAGGCTCAGTGTTGTGTAAGGGTGGTTCATTTCCATTGCAAGGTTAAAAATGTGCATAAAGGAATTCAAAGAAAACATGTACATTAAGTCTGAATTATCCTGCCTTCCAAGAAAAAAGAATTTATTCTAAACTCTAAGACAGGGCCACTCTTCTTACTAATCTATTTAAGGAAAAGGGAAGTAGGCGGTTGAGTGACTGAAGACACCACAAAAAGCTTCCAATGGTAACAATAAAACAAAAGTCCAAGTAATAACTAGCCCTGCAATAAAGATGTTTTTAATTCCTGCAAAATTCTGGGCTAAACTTCCTATTCAAGTCACTGCAGCAAGGAAAAAGCTGAGAGTTTTACAAGCCAGGTCTTTTCTTTTTTTTGAAACAGAGTCTCACTCTGTTGCCCGGGCTAGAGTGCCGTGGCGTCAGCCTAGCTCACAGCAACCTCAAACTCTTGGGCTCAAGCAATCCTTCTGCCTCAGCCTCCCAAGTAGCTGGGACTACAGGCATGCACCACCATGCCCAGCTAATTTTTTCTATATATTTTTAGTTGTCCAGCTATTTCCTTCTATTTTTTTTAGTAGAGACAGGGGTCTCTCTCTTGCTCAGGCTGTTCTCAAACTCATGAGTTCAAATGATCCTCCCACCTTGGCCTACCAGAGAGCTAGGACAACAGGCGTGCGCCACCACACCCGGACAAGCTAGGTCTTTTAATGCAATGAACTCTAGGTTCTTTTCCACCTCCAGGAAAATCATAGTAAGGAAAGTAATTCATTACATCTGAAAGCTGTGTTCCCAGCTAAGATCTGATAATCTCTTTTCTGAAATTTGAGCTTACAATGTTAGTAAAAAAGAATTCATTTAATGCATTTTGAAAACAATGTCCATCAACTATTTTACTAGAACCATATGTTGTTTTCATTCCATATTGAAAATAAACAAAACATGATACTCTAAAGAAAGAAATTCACTCCTCCAATCTTACTAAAAACAGACATTCAGTAAGTCCAAATCTGCCAGCATAAAGATGATCCAGAGAATGTCAAACAGCTATTGACTTTTTAGTGATTATTTCCACATGACAGTGAAGAGACACTGCCATTGAATGCTGCTGTTACATTTGCCTTTATAGTTATCTTAGTGAAAAAATATTGGTTTGGATTAAAATAGCGATTGTTTTCTAAATAAGAAAATTCAGGTCAGATATAACTGAGTCAAGTGAGATATGAAGTTATACAATTGCCTTTATGACCATACCTTCACTTTGTGCCAATTACTCAATAAACTTTTGCGATCTTACATTAATTCTTAACTCTTATTTATGTCAACATTATTGCAATGTTTTTCTGGAAATGTTTGTTTCATAGATACTTCTATAAATGTCTATAACTTATCACGGGGCCACTTTTAGTAAGTCCAATGTAAAGTTTAATAATGAAAAAATTGCATGAAATAGGCTTATTAACCTGAGTGATTAATCTGTGGAATTCTACTTTGGTTTGCTTTTGAAGGTAGATATGAAGAGGGTAGCCAATGGTAGGGCATATTTCAACCTGAGTTTTCTGCCCCAAAAGAATGACTGTTTTGGTAAATCACATATCTTAAAAACAGATAACGCATCATCATGAACTTCTATGTGACGAATCCAGGATTTGTTCATAATAAGTCATTGTTTAAGTCCTGTGCTTTGTTCCCTAAGCATTCAACTTGAAATTGAAAATAGAATAACAAATATACAAGACCTTTAACTCTGGGGCCTAATTTAACAATGGCGATTACTTTTCCAAAGATCAAGAATTCTTTGGAATCATACTAATTTCACAGGTCAATACCAAGTGAAAAATGAAAACGGTTTGATTTCTCAAAGATTGCAGAGAGCGTCGTGCTTTCTCATTGCAAACATCAATCTTAGCAATCACATGCCTTTGTCAGTTATTCTTAACATGGAAAAGGTTTCAATATCTCACCATCACACCTCATAACCCTTAGGCAAATACTTAGGCTCTGAGGATAGTGTTAACTTCCAATTATGGTCTGGAGCTGATTATTGACAGAGACTAGTGGCCAGAATTGACCAGGTTTCTTCTAGCTCAGAGTGTACCACACAGTTGTCAGTACTGGTGGATTTCTAGTAGGCAGGGATTTTTATGACACATCAAACCATCTTCAAGCATCACTACCCAGACTTAGTAAGGATTTACAAAATGCATAGAAAGATGTTTTGGAAGCTTCATGTCTGCAACTATCCTTCATACACAAAGGCTAATTTTTGCTAATATCTATGGAGCTTGTGGTGGTTAAATTTTATATGCCAACTTGGCTAGGCTATGTTGTTGCCAAACACTAGTCTAGATGTTAGTATGCTGCAAAGATGTTTTGTAGATGTTATTAACATCTACAATCAGTAGACTTCAAGCAAAAGAGATTACGCTAGGTAACACAGGTGGGGCCTCATCCAATCGGTTGAAGTACCTTAAAAGCAAAAATTGACGTTTTAGGCAAAAGGAATTTTGCCTGAAGACTGCAACATCAAAATTCTGTTTGGAGTTTCAGCCTGCTGGACTGCCCCACGGATTCCAGACTTAAGACTGCGGGATCAACTCTTCCCTGAGATTTCAGCCTGTCGGCCAGCCCTCACATCCACGTGATCCAATTCTTTAAAATAAATCTGTTAATTTAGATATAATAACTAATATCCTATTAGTTCTTTTTCTCTGGAGAACTGGACTGATACAGAGCTGTTCCAAAGCAGTTCTGCTCCTCTAACTGAGATCAGAGGAAATTGATACATGAGGTCCATGTGGCAATACTAATTTTCTTAGAAAAAATTCTTCCTAAATGATTGGATTACCTTTCATCTAATTAGAAACATCCCAATAGATACATGCTATTAATTGTTCACTGGCGTATTCATCAGCATCAAAAGTGAAAGAAAATATTATGTTATTTGTGTTTTAAAAAATGTTGAGAGTACTTCATATATGCTCAATAGTATGCAAAATTCTGAGGATACAGATGTGAAAGATAATCCAAAATCTACAGTGTTGTTAGCCTACTGGGAGAAATAGCTGGTGGGAAGATGGGAACGATGTCTAGAATAGTGATCCAGACAGAGAGAACACCATGTGCTGGGACACTTTGTAAAGAATGAGATAATGAACTTGACAGTCACGGAAATTAATGTATGTTGAGAATATACGGTGGGTGTTGAGGATCTTGTTAAAGGACTGAAGTTAGACAGTAGACCAGTGTTAAATTTTCTGAGCCTTATTTTTCTCATATACAATTTTGTTTCTGGGGAAAATACATTTTTACAGAAATCAAATTAGCTTATTTGTAAAATGACTGACATATACTAGTCAAACCAAAATAGTGTAGTTTTTGTTGTTAGCCATGTTGACCTTGTAGAGTGTGGTCTGGAAGATACATCAATATAACATCTGGCACACAGTGATTATTCCCTGCACGCCCTCTCTATCTTTGTGTCACTTCAGTCAATTACTATTTAAGCTGTCATGTATCAAACAATTATTACCATGTCTGATACATCCTCAAGGCCTTAATATTGATAGTTAGCTTTAAAAATATACAAGCAAATCTGTATTTTTCAAACACCAAGCATTTTAAGTGCCTCTTTTGTTAATGTTCTAAGTCCTCGGTGAACTGACTTAAACATAATGCCATTACTTCTAACCAGTTATATAACAACATATATGGCCAGGTTTCTGGTATAAATAAAAACAAAATTCAGGAGTATATAAAAATCCCTTTGGGAATATGTCAACATGGGTTTGGGAATTAGAAGACTTGGGTTTTAGAGCTATGGATAATACTATTTATTGCAATTTTTTTAAAAGCACTTAAATTTTTTGAACTGCAGTCTTATTGTTCTAAAGTGAACAAGTTGAATTAAAAGATTCATGAGGCCCTTTTTGGCTCGAATATTTCAAAATTGTAGACATTTACACTCTGTAAGCCAGGGATAGGTCGACTCACCAAAAGTAATTCTAGCAATGAACCTGTGAAACTTAATTATTTTAGGATTATAGTATCAATAAAAAATGTGTGATCAAATTTGGGGACACATAGGTTCTTGGATGTCTGCATGTCCTAAGCTTTCTAGCAGAAACACTGGAATCATCTCTCTCTTTTTGTCCTTAGAGAATGAGGCACTTAAGAAACAGAACACTCCAGTAAAGTCTACAGATCAAATAATTTATCCTCACGACCAATGCTTGAGATATGAGGTATTGCCTAAGAGTCTATTTTGTGGAAAAGAAATAAAATAATCTTGAATTACCAGGATCGCTATCTTCCCATAATCAATAATCAGATAACTCTACATACAGTCACAAGTAGAGACTGACCAGCTGATTCACTAGATATTTTTTTCTTTCATCTAAACATTGATAATACATTTCTTTTTTTTTAATGCTTTTATTTTTAATTCATGGAATCAGAAAATCAATTGCTTAGTTACTATTGAAAATAATTCCATTTACAATTTAGTGAAAGCAGAATAATTCACTGTACAAACCAATTGTTAATGCTTTGTTCTTAATTTCAAAGTATTATGGAGGTACAAATGTTTTTGGTTACATGGATCACTTTTGTAATGCTCAAGTCAGGGTTAAAAGTGTGCCTGTCATCCACATAGTATCCATTGAACCTGTTACACAGGTTTTCTTCCATCCTTCTTTACCCCTATCCCTGCTTGATTTCTATTGAGATTTACTTTCCTTATGACATGTGTGCTCATCAGTTAGTTACAATTTAATAGTGAGTACATGTGGTTGTTTTTCCATTCTTTGGATACTTCATATGGATAATGGTCTCCAATTTCATCCAAATTGCTGTAAAAGGTATTAAGTCATCCTTCTTCATGGTGGAGTAGTATTTCATAGTATCCATATATCACATTTTGTTAATCCACTCATAAATTGATGGGCATTTGGGTTGGTTCCCCATCTTGGCAATTGTGAATGGTGCTGCAATTAGCATTCATGTGTTGGTGTCTTTTTGGTAAAATGACTTCTTTTCCTTTGGATAAATACCCAGTAGTGGGATTTCTGGATCAAATGGCAGGTTGACTTTTAGTTCTTTGAGGAATCTCCCAGAAAGGACTGATAACCTTTCTCTACAAAGAGCTCAAGAAAATCAGCAAGAAAAAATCAACAACCCCATTAACAAATGAGCAAAAGAGATGAACAGAAGCTTCATACAAGAAGATAGACAAATGGCTAATAAACATGAAAAAATGCTCAATGTCACCAGGAGAATGCAAATCAAAACCACAATGAGGTATCACCTTGCCCCAGTCAGAATGGCCTTTATTAGAAAAGTCCAAAAACAATAGATACTGGCATGGATGCAGAAAGAAAGGAACACTTCAGTACTGTTGCACTAATGTACTAATGCAAATTAGTACAACCCCTATGGAAAACAGTTGATATATTTCTTCATCTGAATTTTTCACATCAGAATGCTTCTCTGGGTAGGGCTCTTTTCCCAAGGGTATTAGTTGATTTATTTATCTGTTGTCTTCTTGTTGAAGCACCAAATCATGGCTTGAAGTGCCAAGAATTTGCTATGCTCACTAGTATTACTTTTATTGTCACAGCCTGTCCTGACATGTGATGCCAAGTGTGATGTGTAGGTTGGGTGTGTAGGTTGATTAATGAAATCTGTGAAATAGCCAAATGTGACAAAAGTCATTTTCTTAGTCTCAAATCGTTGGGACAATTGTTTCCTAGAACAGAAAATATTTCAAAATTTCTAAGGAAATATTGTCAGATTTTTAATCAAGATTTTTTTCCTTTATAGAGAACAGAAAACCATATCCCCCAAATGGCATGAAGATAATAAATATAGTTTGTTTTGAAACAAACTATTACTCATGGTTTTATCACTAGCAACAGATATATAACACTAATGGAAATACAGATGACTTCTTTGCAGATTGTTTAACTGTAATAAAGGCTGACTAATAAATGAGAGTCAAAGATTCATGTGATTTACAATTTGATACAGAAAACTAATCTTTCTCTCAATATTCTGTCTGTCCAATGACAAACATTTGAGTGAATGTGTTAAATTTACTTACCCAGATGCTTTGTGTACTTGATAGATACCATAGTGGATTTTTCACCATGGACACTATGTCATATCTTCAAAGAGACTAAAAGTCAAGAGAAATTTATTCTTCTATCTCTTGTTAAGATTTTTTAATTTTAAGGTAATAATTCTCAAAATTAAATCATTTATATACCATGCCTATATTTTTGCCATATTTGGTTATCAGCTATATGTTAATTTACTTAGCATTTTTATATATTTTCTCTTTTTTGCCTAATAAATGCATTAAGAAATATGCTATTATCACCATTGTAATAATTAGTAGCATTATACCAAAACATTAACCGTTAAAAATCAACAAAAAGGTTGCCACTAATTTAATACATGTATGTAATAATCACATACTTAAATATCAATTCTTTAAGAAGAAGAATGAAAATGTTTATTGTCCCTCAATAAACAGGTTTTGTATCCTTGAAATGTAATTAAACATTAATATGAAGGTTGATTTGATAATAAAATCTCATTTTTTTTACATTAACCTATTATAAGAACCTCATTTTTTTTACATTAACCTATTATAAGAACCTCAACTGAAACATGTACATATTTGGAAATTGTAAATGTTATTTAGTTCCTGTTGTTATAAGTTCTGATATTGAGGATTCATTATTAATCAAAATAAGATAAATGACTTTGAATAACAAACTTTTGTTCCTAGAAGACACTTGAGGTGTTCTTCAAATTCTGTTCTTCTGAATTCAAGTAATATTTACAATAACAAGGGACAAAAGCACTACTTAGCAATACAAAAGTGGTATTCAATTTGTGAAATTATGCATGAAGACCATTTACTTTTGTTATCCTTCAACAATGTCTTTATAATGTTTGAAATGCTTTTCAACAAGTATTTTAAATGAGTTAATAACTAATTCTGACACGTAAAATAACTTAACATGCCATGATCAAGGTTTGATGGTTGACGTTCCGATTTTGTCATTCATGAGCTCACCCTGTCTTGCATGTGGAACATTGATACAAATGGATTTTGTAAGGCTGTCCAATTGTGCTGATAGCTTTTCAAAATATTATAATATGAAAAGGAAGTTCCTAGTGATGCATACAGCATCATATATTAAGGATTTTAACTGTAAAAGTAAAGTCATTGTTTTGCCTCAAATAGAAAAGGAAGGACTTTCAGCATGTCAAAAAACAGATTTCACTGTGAAACAATATTTGCTGTAGTTTCTCATTTCTAGAAAAATATTAGAAAACATGTCAAGAGTTCAATGGCTTCTTTTTCTGATGATTGATATGTTTTTACACACTTATGTATGCTTCTTAAATCTTCCTGCATGTCCATGGTGGTGTGGGGTTGAGATAGTGCTTGTAGGATATGGGACATTACTTCTTGTGATACAGTTTGACTATGTGGAACAAGTCCTTATTTTGTACCAACTGTGAATGTAGTGCCCTTTGTGCTTATCCCAATAAATCACGTCCAGACTGTCATAAACTTATGAATAAGTTTTAAAATCTCTACTCCAGTTGTACTAGTTGGCAAACATTGGAAGAATAAAAAGTCTCTGAGGTCTCAGTGGTTAGCTCATATGTAATGCACACCAAATACTAAGAATACAATTTCAGAAGATCAATTAACTTACAGTGAAGGGAATTATTTTTTATAGTTGTGATAATATTTACTGCCTTAAGTTTTTGGCTATATCTGCAGTTTTATGATGAACTATTTCATTTGACAGAAGCATCTTACCAGTTCCTTCACTTGTATTGTCCCTGCTTATTATTTAAACTTTTGTAGCAGCAGATTTGATAAATTTATATACAAACTATAAGCATTGAAAGTAAATAAAATGTGATGAATGAGTATCCTAAAGCTTTAGGATTTGTATACAATTAGAGTGCTAACAAGTTTCTAAAATGCTTGAACATTTTTCCACTTTGTTTTATTCTTTGAAAGCTTACAATGCTTTTTTTTTTATTATTTCAGACTATTTTGGGTGTAAAAACACTTTGATTACATATACTACCTTTGCACCGCCCAAATCAGAGCTACAAGCATGCCCATGCCCCAGAGAGTGCACACTACATCCATTAGGTGTGAATTTACCCACATCCCCTCATCCCTCCTCTAACCTGCCTGACACCCCATGAATGTTACTTCCATATGTGCACTTAAGTGTTGATTAATTAGTACCAATTTGTTAGTGAGTACATGTGGTACTTGTTCCATTCTTAGGATACTTCGCTTAGAAGAAGGGGCTCCACAGTGATTAAGAACCTCCCAAAACGGAAAAGCCCAGGACCTGATGGCTTCACGTCAGAGTTTTACCAAACATACAAAAAGAACTCATATCTATTTTTCAAAATTTATTCCACAACATTGAGAAGGATAAAATCCTTCTGAATTAATTCTATGGAGTTATCATCACTTTAATTACAAAACCAGGAAAGGACCCAACAAAAAAAGAAAATTACAGACCAATATCCCTCATGAATGTTTCTTAAAGAAGTAGTAGGCAGGCAACACTCTACTCAGCCAGATCTTCTGCCTGCCTGGGCTCTCAAAGCCAAATCGTTTGGTGACATATCCATGCTCTTCTGTCTCTGCTACCCTTTGCTCTCCATAACTCGTTATCAACTTTGCTCTGGTGTAATGATGCCACAGGAAGTGAAAGACAACTTTGAAAAAATGTACAACAATATTCAAAGAATGAAACCTTGTGGTCAATCACAGAGATAAAATGCCTTTTTAGTAGACTGGACTGGGGATCTTATTGATATTGAACTTTCATTTGAATAAATGGGCCATGGGCTAGATTAGTATGAGATATTTTCAGTCTTTATTTTCTTTAGAAAATAAAGCCATCTTCTAAACCAAATGGGGGAACACAGTCAAAAGAGCATAAGCGGATAACAACCAGCACAAAAGAGCCTACCAGAGATGCCCATCACTCCTGCCTCACACTGCACTTTGGAACTTGCCCCTCTTAAGTCCTGCATTCTATGTACCATGTACATAGGGGCATTCTATGTACCATGTCCCTATCAGCAGTGAGTCTTCCTGGACTTTATTTGTTTAGGGAAGGAGGCAAGAATATTTAAGAATCATTGCCAACCAGTGGGCTTTTTCTTTCACTTTTCCTGCCCCTTCAGAAATGCAAGCTCTGTCATTCCTTTCTTTTTTTTAAAACTTAGTAGCTATTTCTCTTCATTTTATATAGACTAGAAATATAAATTCTAGATATGTACTCAGTTTAACAAAATCCTACCACACTAAAATAGTTTAGCTGTCCTTGGAGTTTGTTATAATAAAGTTTTACTTGTATTGAGGTGGCCGGGGAGAAAAATAAAGTTGTTAAAAGGAGGAATGGAATATGCTGGCCAAGGAGCAAGCAGATGGCTGTCTCTCCCTCCCCCACTTGGAAATACATTGCTTATTTATTTCTCTTCCTTTCTTTTAGGTCTCAGGTTTACTTTCCTTTTTGAGGCTCTTAGATTTTTTTCTTCTTTTTAAATTTCAGATAGAGATGGAAAGGAAAAAAAAAGGAGCTAATTATCTCTTGTTGGTTTAAAAACTAATTCAGATAATCCGGACGCTTACTTTGGGAATTACATAGCTCCCCTATATAAGCGAGGGAGACTGATATATCCAGAGCCAACAGCTGTGAACACGTTGCTGTGGGGTTGTGGGGGCAGAGATGTCTGCAAGACACCAAGAACTCACCAAAGCTGCTGGGCTCATGCTCATGTCTTTATTTTAGAGTTTGGGCCTGGAGATGGTAGTATGGTTCCAAAGCTCACTTCATTCCAGGAAGTGGACAGAACTCAGCAAAATGTCAGCATCTTGAGAAACAGGCTGGGACCATGCTATATTCCTGTAAGAGCTGATCCAGGTCAAGAGAGAGGGGCGGGAACTCACTGTCCTCTGAGAAACGTGTGAGGAAATGATGTGCAGGGCGAGATGCTGCTTCTAGCAATACGAGGAGGAACCTGAGGGAATAGGGAGGAAAAGGCAGTTTTGACTTGAGGAGAAATTAATGAGGTGATTCCTCAAGGACCGGACTCATGGCCAGGCAGCTCTGTTGCAAGATAACTTCTTCCCTCTGGGGTAACATGGAGTTTATAGGTGGCAGGAAAGGTAGCTGTGAACTGAGGCTGAGTAGGTGGCTGGGGTGCTCTTGTGGGGTTTCCAGGCACGTAACAGGAGGAAGACACCTATTCTGCCTATTCACCTCTTGTCCCCAGACTCCAAAGAGGGACTAGGCAGGGGAGGAGCTGGGTCTTAGGTATGAGGCATTTGGTATCACCAAAGCTTCTTAGATAGAATGGGCCTTAATTTGCCTCTTCCCTCTACGGATATGGAAACAATTATCTTTGGTCCAGAGTAGCTAAGCAAATGTCTTGAAGTCACGAAAGCCCTGTTTTCTTGTCCCTATTTGAATTCCCAATCCAGTGATTTAAAAAAAAAAAATCACACCTTTTTTTTTTTTTTGACATATGGGACAAATGGCAGACGTACCTGAGCAGTGGGGCATCCCGATGAGCTTGGTGATGTCCTGGGACATCCCCTTCCAGCCCAGTGTGCCGCACAGTTTGCCCTTTTGTGCGGGCTCCGCTCTGCTCGGGCCTAGGGCTTTGGTGCATGCCCGGTTGCTCCCAGCTTTCATTTTCTTCTCTTCTATCTCATTCTTCAGCTTCTTGTTTTCCTGCTGTAGGTGGACCATGACGTTGTGGAGGTTGCTGTGGGGAGGAGAGGAAGGACAGGTGGGTGTTTGGTCTGTCTGACCTGCTTGGTTCCCTGCTGCAGAGGGCAGATAAAGGCGTCACAGGAAAGAGGGCGTGGACGCCCTGTTCCTTTTGGAGCTGGGCCCTTGCGCATGATGTGGAAATGGGAGCCTTTGTGTATTCTGTGGAGGACGCTCAGGCCTGGGCTCTGGCGGGACCCAGAACTAGGACTCCTGACCGTCTTGGTCAGCTCTGGGCCTGTTTTCTTATCTATTATATAGGGACAGTCAAGCCTGACCTGCCTGTTGGGGTTTATAGAAGGATCTGGTTTGACAGATGATAGAGATTTGATTTGAGGAGCCAGCTGTTACGGATAACTGTGTTCACACATCCGTGGGTTCTCACGGACATGCCTGGGAAACTCTCACCCGGCGCAAATGCCAAAGCCCAGGTTCTTTCTGCCCCCCTTGGCTGAAGAGTTGGGAGCACAGGGGACCCTGACTCTGTTGAGAACTTGAGCGAGTTACTTATCAACGTTTTACAGAGGAGGAAATGGCTGTGATGGAGGTGAGGGGAAAGATAACTTTGCATATTTCCTGCGGCTCAATGAACGGCAGCTATTATTGTCAATAGTTGTTTTTCTCCAAACTAATGTGGACAGCGATGACAGTGGGCTCTGAAACTAGACTTCCCATGTTGGAATTCTGGCTCCATCACTTACTAGTCGTGAGACCAGGGGCAAGTTATTTAGCCTCTCAGTCCTCTCTTTCCTTGTCCATAAGGGGGATTATGACTATACTGAACTCACGAGGTCTTAGGAAGATGAAATAAGTTAATACATGTGTAGCACTTAGAACAGCATCTCATACTTGGTAAACAATACATATTAGTTGAGCTATTATTAGTATTATTATTATTGAAAGATGGGTCTCCTTAAAATAGGATCAAGCAAACTAAGAATGAGTTCTTTGTGAAACGGAATTTCCTGGAACTTGGCGCGATAGAAGAAAAAGCCTGAAGTTATCTGTTATCTTCAGATTCTGACAACTTTTCTCTTATTAAACATTTTCAGGAAATGTTTTTGTCCCATGGAAAAGTTTCATAGTCTTTTCTAGAGGAAATCAAACAAAGAATTCCTCGTCAACCTCTTCTCTGGGCATGTGCTTTACCCTGTTGTTCTCTACAAACCTGGTGGACCTCAAAGACGCCTCTTGTCCCGTAGCCCCTCATGCCCTGTACCGCTGGTCCTGGAAGGTGGGGCCTGGCAGTGCCCTCATGCCCTGGCTCCCTGCTGCTCTCCCCGGACCCCTCCTGTCTGCGTCCCTGAAGCCTTCCACATCCCTGCAGCCCATCCAAGTCATGGCCTCTCGGGTTCCTGACCTCCTTACTGCAATGGTCTTGTCCTTCCCTTCTACTCAGCCCCTACCTCAGGTCAAAGCCTAGAATAGAGCTTTCCACCTGGGATGCCACGAATGGGTTCCAGGTGTGCCGACACACCGACGCCCACAGCCCAGGGGCAGGGTTTGGGGTGGCTGCTGCTTGGTCATTTACTTATCAACATTTTACAGATGAGGACATGCAGGATGTCACAAGTGTGCCAAACAAATGTGTTCATTTTCTACGTGCTCCCTGATGAAAGGTACAGAAGCACTGTCCTAAGGCTTGTTGTGATCTGTGACTTTACCACTGGCCAAATCTGTTTTAGACATTCACCTTTCACCTCTATTCTCAAACTGCGAACACTCCTCCTCCCATTCCTCACTCTCAGCCAACCCAGCTTTGACTGTGCAGGTGAAGTGAAACCACAGGGGAGGGTGGAGCCACAAGCAGGAGGAGCCCAGGTCCCCAGACGACCAGGTGGAACACAGGGACACACCAACCTCAGCTACTCACTCAGACCAGTCCACAAAGAGTGTTCCTTCTACATTCCTTCATCCGGGATCTCCGCTATGGCTTAGCCCCTACCCTAGCTAATACAGTCTACCTTTCAGTGCCTGTTCCCTTCTCAGCATCTTGACCTCTGAGAATCACAGTGGGTGAGTGCAGAAAGGAGCACAGAGACTATTAAACATTCTGTGTATGCTGGTGAGGGAACTAAGGCCCAAGGTCATGTATACACAAATTCAGGACTCAGTGGGTCTTGCCAAAGTACCATGCCTTTTAGGGGCCCGATGTACCTATTGAATGATAGCCATCCCTGGCTCCTTGCTGACCCTTCTTACTGAGTCCCATGAAGCAGTGGGGTGGTGTTGGGTGACTTACTCCTTTTCACCAGTCAGCTTGGCGATGTATTTGACCTGCTCACGGAGCTTGTTTCCTAGTTTCTCATTAGCGATCCTGTAATAAAACTCATGGGATAAACGAATAGCCAGTTCCCCAGTCTCCTGTGAGCAAGGGCACAGCTGGCTGAACGGGACACTGGGTGTTCTCAGCAAGGCTTCTGCGGGGTCCTAGACCCCCCCATGCATCACCCTGTCCCCAGAGCTGCGGCTGGCCTACCACCTGGCAATTAAGGGGACTCTGTACTCAACTCCTATGCAGAATCCCTGTGATCCCCAGGTGAGTTCAAGGGAATGAGTTCAAGGGGTCCAGGCAGTGAAGCTGGATCCCAGGATGGGAAGACGACATTTGAGCCCCAGCGAAGCATTTCTTCATCTTGGAGCTGCTCTAAGTCTGCAAGGCTTCCCAAACCTGCCTGAAGGGTTGAGCCTCCTCTGTCTTATTCCCACTCCTTGGGTGTGGGCTGAGCTTGGATCGGTCTCCCAGGCGGGCAGGACGTGTGTGTGTGTGTATGTGTGTGTGTGTGTGTGTGTGTGTGAGACTAATCTTTGGCACACGTTTGTCTCCTCAGCTCAGCCCAGGCCTGGGGACCCTGCTCTTTTTTTTTTCCCCCTTACTCACTTCTGCTCTTTTGCCCATTGCTCCATGTTGGTCATGATCTGATCATTGTCTCGGTGGATCCTGCAGGGGTCTTTGGGCACACACCGCTGGGGCAGGCAGCAGGGCTTCAGTACAAGAAGAAAACGAGACAGTAAGGGGTGAGAGCCCAGCCTGTCACCCCCTCCTCCCTACTAAGGCCTCTTCTCTCTTTCTGGGGGAAGAAAACTCAACTCTGCTGTCCAATCTGAGGCCAGAGTTGGCGTTGCCACACCAGGACCTCCACCTCCAGCTATGCGGGCTGCATCTCACATAAAGGAGACTTCTCCGAGGAGGCACCATTTATAGCAGAGACACAGTGGATTTGTACTGATAATAATGATTTTCAGGCTGAAGGCATGAAAGTGATTTGTTCTAAAAAGGCGGTATGCTAAGCCAAATTTCTAACAGATGGAAGAAAAATATCTGGAGCAAAAGATGACTTTTTTCTAATTGGAGCAAAGGCCCTGTGGCTACCCCTTGATGTCCTGTGGCCTCTTCCCATGAATACCAGTGCTCAGGGAACCAGGTTTAGGACATTCCCCGAATGTCACTTAGCCAATTCTACTGTAGGGCCCGGGACGGCCAAGAATGGCAGTATATACTCTGGAATGGGACTGCCCAGTGGGTTGTCTAAGCCAGGGGTGGCTGATGTACCTGTCAGTCTCTACTCTGGAATGAGGCCTTTGTTTTGCTCAATATCTATCATCAAAGCCCCAGGGATATAGCTGGGTTGAGACAGCAGCTGTGGCCCTAGAGTACCCAGGCCCCACTCTGTGCTGAACGGGGGACGTCCTCTCCTTGCTCCCAGGCACCTCCACCCCAACATCACTCTCTGGCATTTGGGTGGCCATAGGATATGCTGGGAGGCACCCAGAGGGAGTGACCAGAAGCCCAGGCATGCCCACCTCCTTCTCATCTGCAAGGAGGTTCTCTTTCAGGGTGGCCATTTCCTCCTGGAACTCCCTGAGCTGCTCCTCTTTAGCTGCCAGCATCTTGAGGTCATTCTGGTGCTGCTTCTGCCACTGCAGCACCTGGTTGCTCATGTCCTCTAGCTTCTTGTCGAAGGCATGCACCTGCACAGGAGCTCAGAGTGAGTGGGGTGCCCAGCTGGCCTCCCCAACCCCCAAGGACCTACGACAGGCCAGAGGGTCCTTTCCTGCCTTGGGAGACTTGCTGGGGGTATGTTATGCCCAGCAGCCAGCAGAGGGCACCCCTGCCCTGAGCTTTGCCATGTCTGTCTGAAGTTCAGGGAGCCCACAAAGTAGAGGGAACCCATTAACCCAAGGCAGGGGTGGGGAACCTGAGGCTTTAAGGCCACCTGTGTCCTTCTAGGTCCTTAAGTTCAGCCTTTTGACTGAATCCAAATTTTACAGGAGAAATTCTTTTATTTTTATTAATACATTTTTGTTCATCTTTTATATTTTTATTTTTAAAATACCAAAGAATAAAATAAGTTTCAGTGAAATAATCCTCCCAGATTGACCAGCACAAATAGAGCATTAGTGAGGAATAAGGGCTAAATTGACAGGTGCTATGCTCATGATTTAGTTCTAACTTTCCCCACCTGACTGGCACCTTTACTGCACAAGGCTGGTTGGCGAGGGTTTACAAGGGTCGAGTACACCAGTCTGCTATCAGCTTTTGACAACAGTGCACTGTTTCTGTTTGAAGTGGAATTTGTGAAGAGTTGCATAGCTCGACAGTATTTTTTTTTAATTCTGTCTGCTTAACAGCGCATCGTGTCAAAGAAGACTAAAAGAATGCTGAAGGAAGAAAACAGATTTTATTTTTTGAGACAAGAGTCTCACTCTGTTACGCCAGGTAGAGTGCAGTTGCATCATCATAGCTCCCTGCAGACACAAACTCCTGGGCTCAGGCGATCCTCTTGCCTCAACCTCCTGAGTAGCTGGGACTACGGGAGCATGCCACCACACCCGGCTAATTTTTTTTCTATTTTTAGTAGAGACGGGGTCTTGCTCTTGCTCAGGCTGGTCTCAAACTCCTGAGCTCAAGCGATCCTCCCCCCTCGGCCTCCCAGCCAAAAACAGAATATTTAATGAGGTTTGGGACTTGCAATATTATCTTGTTTCTGCTATGATAAGATGATTTGCTTGCTTTGTGATACTGCAAGATCAACATTAAAGACATTCAACGCTCAACAGCATTACAACACTCATAAGGACCACAAATATTTTAAATTAGAGGGAGAGGCATGAAAAAAAATGTATTGCAGAAATTAAAAGATGAAAAGCAAAAGCAAAGACAATTCTTTCAAGCAGCATTAAGACCTGGGAATAATGCCACTGAGGCAACTTATAAAGTAGCTATATACCCGGGGGAAAAAAGGGAAGCCATTCAGTGATGTAGAAATTGTGAAAGATGCAGTGTCAAAGTTGTAGGATGCTTAGACCTCAATTATGTTTCAAAGGACAAACAACTGCCTCTTTCAAGAAGAGCCATAACTGGCAGCATGAATTAGCCTTCAATTTAACAGAACAACTTCATGCAATACTTCAAAAGGAAGATATATATTATTCAGTAGCTTTGGATGAATCAACTGATAACTTCTGACTTGGTGCAGGTTTTATACAGAAGATTTTCTTTGCTTCAAAGAGTTATTCGCTTTGGGCACTCTTGTGAACAGAACACAGGGAATAGATATCTTCAACAACTTTCAAGATAAATGTGAAGTTGGACTGAATTTGGTAAATTTAGTGAGTGTATGTACAGATGGTACACCTTCCATGACAGGAAAACAAGAAAGGTTTATTGAACAGGTTTAAAAAAAGTGCCCTTCTGAGAAGACATAGAAAGAGGTTTCTTTGGTCTCTCCACCATGTAAGGATACAGCATGGAGATAGCCATCTGTAAACCAAGAAGAGGGCCTTCATCAAGAACCCAACCATGCCCATGCTGGTACCCCATCTTGGATTTCCAGCCTCCAGACCTGTGAGAAATAGTTATTGTTTAAGCCAAAAAAGAAAAAGAGTATTAACAGATCCAGATGCTCTCTTTTCATTGTATCTTGCATCAGCAAAATCTCTGTGCTAAAGCTACTATTTTATTAATAAGTGACACTTTGCAACAAGTTATACATATTGTTAACTATATTCCTGAAAATGCAACATGGCATCGTCAGTTTCATAACATGCTAAACTTGAACCATGAGGTATTCAGTGTGGATTTGCCATATCATTCTAAAGTACGTTGGGTATCCCCGAGACAGGGGTTAGCCAAAATTTTATCTCTGTGAGAACAGATAGTAAAATTTTATGAAGAAGAGAACCAGCAATGTGAATTATTGAAAGAAGATTTCTATAGGCATGTAGCATTTCTGTGTGATATCACGTCAAATCAAAATGACTTGAATATTTCCTTGCAAGGTAAAACCAAGTCTATATATGATATGTGGCAAAAAAAAAAAAAAAAAAACCAAATCCAAACATTTTGAAAAAAATGATCTCTATCTTTTTTCAAAAACTTCTTCAAAAGGAAATTTCAGATGAACATTTTCCCCAGTTAGCAAGGTCATTGGTGAACAGGATAATATTGTTAGGGTGGAAACTTACTAGGTGTTGATATACTAATCATTTGAAGAATACACAGCTGTTATAGACCTATTAATTGGAGAACACAATCAAAGGTTGGTTAACAGACTTTGAGAATTATGGAATCACACTCAAATTAGCATTTCAGCCTTACCTAGTTGATATCACCAAAGCACCTAAAGAACTACAGATGGAATTCATGGGGCTCTCAGTAGATGGCATTTTAAAGTCATTGTTTGATGTTAAGAAAGACCCAATTGAAATATAGAAAAATGCAGTAGAATACCCACGCCTTCAGCAACATGCCTGAAAAATGCTTTCTTGCTTTCAACCACTTATTGCTGTGAATCTATATTTTCCTACCTAACCCAAATCAAGATTCCCTTAAGGTCACAAATGACTGATACCCATCTAGAGGGTCAGCTGAAACTGTGGACTTTTAGGCTGCAACCAAATACTTAAATGCTTTCCAACAAAAAGCAGATACAACAAAGCCATTAAAAGGTTAGTTAGGCCAGGAGCAGTGGCTCATGTCTGTTATCCTAGCACTATGGGAGGCCAAGGCAGGAGGATCACTTAAGGTCAGGAGTTTGAGACCAGCCTGAGCAAGAGCAAAACACCGTCTCCACAAAAAACAGAAAAAATTGGCCAGGTGTGATGGTGCATGCCTGTAGTCCCAACTACTTGGGAGGCTGAGGCAGGAGGATCACTTGAGCCCAGGAGTTTGAGGTTGCTGTGAGTTAGGCTGACACCATGGCACTCTAGCCTGGGTAACAGAGACTTTGTCTCAAAAAAAAAAAAAGTTAGTTAACTTTAAAATTAACAAATAGTTTTCATTTTTTGAAATTATTAAGTACATAGTATTAATAGATTTTTACAAAATACTGTACATTTTTAAGTAAAACTAATTGCAGTTTCTTGAATGCAGCCTTATTTGATTACACCTAAATTAATGTAGCCTTCCAACATGAAAATGTTCCCCACCCCTGGCCTAAGGGAATGGCTGAGTGCTAAATAATTCTGGATGCAAGAGGTGACCTTGTGGACTCCCAGGAAGGCAGCCCGAGCCTCTGGCTTCTCCTTACCTCTAGCTCGCTCTCCTGGTGGAAGCCCTGCAGTTTTTTTAATTCTATATTGAGCTTTTTCATCCTCTCCTCATAAGCAATGATTTCCTCTTCTAGGTGAGATTTCCTCTCTTGGGCCTGTGTCAAGCTTCGCTGCAGATTCTTTATCTCCGAGGTGGCATGATTGAGCTTCCAGTAAAGACAAAGGGATGAGAGTGGCCCAGATGCCTCTGGCCCTGGCTAGTGAGTGCTGAGTGGAGAAGGGTTCCGGTCCCTCCCTGCCCTCTGCCCAGGGTGGCATATACAGTCACCTTGCCTAGTGTCCCAGAGAGGGGTGGGAAGTGACAGTGGTTGGTTTTCTGTACCTCCCCTTTGCTCCCCACCCCTCCCCCATTCCTCCTCTCTCTAGTCGCATGAATTGATCAGCCAGGCGCGATTAGCACAGGATGGGCGTGAACTTCCCTGACAATCCAGGCTTTGGGAAAACCTTGCTCCTGAGCTACTCATGGACAGAGAGACTTGTTAGACTTGGCCTTCATCATCCCCCTCACCCCCACATGCTTCACTAAGAGGAAGCAGACCTCCTCTGGACAGACATCCCAGCCCATGCAAGGGTTTGAGGCAGCCCTGATGATGGTTCCTGTGCCTCTCACACTACCCTGACATTTCTGTGCCCTAAACAGCTCTGGAGATGAGAGAGAGTGGCCTCACCTTCTCGAGGGCTTGTGCCAGGTCATCTTGGCAGGCAGCTGACTTCCGGGATAAGGCTTCATAGGCTTCTTTAGTGACCATGGTCTGGAGGTACTGCTTCTCCTTCTGCAGAGCCTTGTCCAACTTGGTCTCCAGACTCAGTATAGTCTCCTTCTGAAGGGTTATCTTTAGGAGGGAGAACATCACTGTCAGGCCTCCAGCTCATGGCCACACATGCATTCTCTGTGACTGCAAAAAATGGACAAGAGCTGGGCTCTCTTCTCCCTGCAATAACCTGCAGGGCAGTCTGTGATCACGCCCACATCTTCACCTCCCTCTTGTGAAAGATAGAGCTATCTTTCCAGGCCCTTCTGCACCCTTCCACCCACATTTCACCCTCTAGTTAGCACATCCCCAAGTACCAGGAGTATTGGAAGTCACTTTCACGGACTCTGCAGCCTTTGATAAAGATCTGGAATCCAATTCTAGGTTAGTAGACATGATACAATGTTTCTTCTGTGTTTTACACCTCTTACTTCCGGACATAATTCACTAGACTTGAAGGGCCATGAAAGCAGGACTGTGTGTTTTGTTTCACTGCTGTACCCTGATCGCTATAGTTCAGGGCATGGCACATAATAGATGCTCAGTAAATGCTAAATAATGTTTTTATTTTGACTGAGTGAAATATTGCATTGCTTGGAGTTAGGGATCAATTGAACACAGTTCTGGTAGAAGTGTGTTTAAGTTTCTGTTTTCAGCTAGTAATGAGCATCCATGGTATAGTCAAAGGGAGTTGAGGTTTGTAGTCAGAAAATCAGGGTTGAGTTCCAGGTTCTATCATATACTTATTTCTCTGGCCTCAGTTTCTGCTTCTACAAATTGAGATAATTTCAACTGTTTCTTTCACAGAGTTTTTGTGATGATCAAATGAGGCGATATATATAAAAAGGGCTTTGTAAGGTGTGAATCACTATGTGACTGTGAATTATTATCATGAACGTGTAGAACAATTAGCCATATTCCTATATAATTTAAGTACAGGACAGAGATCTGCTCCTAAGTCTGCAAGCAGGAGGGTGACCTTAGAAATTCATATGCCTGCCATCTGTTCTCTGGTATGCTATTTAATAGTACACCTGCATCCTAATGTGGCCATACATAAAGAAATGCATTCTTTTTAGTTTTCTTGCTTTATTTCCAACAACTATTCAGTGCTTGAAGTTTATTACTATTTCAGATGGAATTTTGAGTATCATTGGCCCTGGAAATTAGTGAGATGAAAAGTGTTAGATTAGACTTCTGACCCTATATTTTATATGCCCTGGTGGTGAAACTATTCCTAAGGATGAAATAATTTGGTCTTCTGGAAATAGAAGTGAATCTTTTCTGGGGACTTCTGAGACACTGGAGTCAGCTGGGTCTGCCCAGTAAACCAGGGGAGTCATTGGAGAAACTACAGTTCACTGTAAATGCTTGGTAAGTGGTGGCTGAACTGAGAAATGTCACCATGGAAGTAAGATACTATAAATAAGGATGGTGAAAAAAATCACCATCTTCCAGAAAAAACGGAAGGTTTATTTTAAACCTTCTGTAAACCTTTAAACCTTCTGTAACATGAGTGGTTTAACTCTTTTGGAGAAAGACACTAAAAGATATAGACATATGTAAATTACAGAATCAAGGAGTTCTACAAAAAGATCTACTCTCTCTCCTGCTAAAGGTATTAGGTCTTGATGGTTTTATAGGTGGATTCCTTGTCTTCTCCAATATTCATTCCATCAGATTGACTGGTCAATTCTACCGCCAAAACAATGCTGAATTCACTCCCTTGCTTCTTCACCAACACCACGCTAGCCTGGACACTAACTGGTCTCCTCACTTCCACACCTACCCCTCCCTCCAATCTATTTCCACACATTAGTCAAAGTTATATTTTGAAAACTTAGATCAAATTGTCTCCTCTCTTCAAGGAATTCCCATCTATGCCTTTTCATTGCTCTTTAAATAAAACCCCAAATTTCTTAACAGAGGCCATACTGTCTGCCCCTGCTTATCTTTCTAATCTCAATCTGTTTTAGGTTATTAAGTATGAAATGTCTGATTTCCTTAAGTACTAAGTTGACAGTTGATATCTCTGACATTTCACTTTGATACCTCTTGTTTTATTTTTATTGTGAAGGTACATCCTAATTCCTTCAAATGCATGGTTTGGCTTGTGATTATCCTTCAAATTTTTTTTAGAGCAATTTTTGTGAAACTGTGGATAAGTCAAAAATTTGTATTATTTCCGAATATGAATTCCATTGTGGAACCAGTGCAGCACAGATAGCTTGAAATATCAAAAAAGTGGAAAGGACGTGGCTAATGAATGCTGGGTATATTGATGGTTTAAGAAGTTCCATTCTGGTGATTTTAATCTGGAAAATTAACCACACAGGTGACCTGAGACCAAGGTGTATAATGATGAGCTGAAAGCTGTAGTGAAAGTGAATCTATCTCACCCTATGCATGAATTAGCAAAGTTTGACATTACTATTCCAACAACATTGGACCATTTGAAACAAATCGGCATGGTAAAGAAGCTGGATAGATGGTTTCCACATGAATTAAACAAGTGAGCATCAGAAGAGAAATTGTCTCAAAGCTTGCCTGTCTTTGCTGTCATGACATAAAGGAGAACCATTTCTACACCATATTGTTCCACGTGATGAAAAATGGATTCTTGTTGGCAATTGCAAGCGTTCAGCAAAATGACTGGATAAAGATGAAGTGCTGAAACAGTCCAAAACCAAATATTCATCAAAAAAAGCTAATGGTGTCTGTTTGGTGGTCCAGAGCTTGTATTATCCACCTCAGCTTCAGGAAACTGGTCAGTCGATTATAGCAGATGTCTACTGCAATCGATTGGATGAAATGATGAGGATGCTTGCAATTAAGCAGCCGAGATTGGTCAACAGAGAAGGCCAATCCTCTTGCAAGACAATGCTCGACAACATGTCACACCAACAATGCTGCTCAAACTACAGAGGCTGGACTTGCAAACTCTGTCATCCACCATGCTCACCAGACCTTGCACCAACTGGGCTACCACTTCTTCCAGGCTTTGGACCACTTCTTTCAAGGAAAATATTCAATTCTCAACAAGTTGTGGAAAACACCTTTCACAATTTCATCACCACTCCCTCTCCAGGCTTCTTTGCTGCTGGCATAATTAAGCTAACATTAAGATGGCAAAACTGTTGATAGTTTAGGTGCATACCTTGATTAATTGTACTGCTTCTTGTTTGAGATATAATAAACTAAAATTTTGATTCAAAATTGGATATTTTGTATTTAATGACCTAATATATCAATACCTCTCTTGATCAATATACTTCAGTCACACTGGCCTTATTTCACCTCTTAGAATGTGCCAAGTGCTGTATTAAAAGAATTATACATGATGCAGAATCAGACTCATGCTAAGAATGCAAGGATTAATTAATTAATTTAACATTTTAAATTATTATTTTAAAATTTCTGCCCTCCCACAATTAATTAATTTTATTCACCACATTACTGATTCAAGGAGAAAGATGATATAATTATCTCAATAGTTTCCTTAAAAGAAAAGCATTTGATAAAATTCAACATCCATGCTGATGAAACTCTTAGCAACTGAGGAATTGAAGAAACTTGGTAAAGGATAGCAACAAGAAACCTATGGGGAACATCATACTGAAATAGACACATTCCACTAAAGTTAAGAGCAAGAAAAAGAAGCCTGTAAACACTGCTGTTGTTGAATATCACACTGTAGGTACTTTCCAATGCAGTAAGGCAAGAAAAATGAATATAAATATTGCAAATAAATATTTAGAAAACTGTTGTTGCTTGCAAATGATATAGTCATCTACTTTAAAAATCTATGAGAAGCAAGTAAAAAGCTTATAGGAGAGTTCAATAAAATGTCCAAATACAGAATGAATATATTAAAATATAAAAATAATGATCTGGGCATGGTAGTGTGCATCTGTAGTCCCATCTACTTGGGAGGCTGAGGCAAGAGCATTGCTTGAGCCCAAAAGTTTGAGATCAACCAGGGCAACATAGCAAGACTCTGTCCCCCCACCAAAAAAAAAGCACTTTCCTATTATTCACAGTAATCAATTATAAAATATAGTGGGAAAATATTCTAGAATCAAGGAGATGGAAAAGACCTCAAGATATATTGCTTTGATTTCAAATGGGGAATTAAAAATTAAAATATGAATATTGAATAAAGGAAGTACATTTTAGAAAGCAAAATTAAGCCTCTTTCTGATGACTGTTTCAATTCAATAAGTTTATCACATGTGGAACATGCTTTTAAAAAGTTGAATATGCTCACATACACAAAAAGTCACTCTAGCTTTTTGATTCTCATTAAAGGAATTCAGAAATTAGTGCTTTCACTTCCACATTTACATGTCATCTTTCTTTTGGAAAACATGACAAGAAGCCTATATTAAATACTTAGGCAGAATCCCTTATATTCAGGAAGGCTCCTTAGGGATCTGAGTGACTCAGACCTCAACTTCGGATCATATTAAAGGTGAGCTTTATGTCACTGGAAGACAAAACTCCAGAAACATCATTATCTTAGACCTGTGTTATATAATACAGTAGTCACTAGCTGCATGAGGCTATTTACATTTAAATAAACTCAAAATTAGTTAATATTAATTAAAATTACAAATTCAGTTCCCCAGCTATACTAAGCCATATTCTAAGCACTCAATGGCCACACATGGCTAGTGGCTGGAATATTGGCAGCTCAGACATACAACTCTTCCATCATCATAGAAAGTTCTATTGGGCAATGCTATTCTTACATTTAGAATAGTCATAACATTTTAAGATTTTAAAAAAATATTATGATGGAATAATTGCTGCTTGGTCTTTTCTTTGTAACCCAAGAGACCACCTACCAAGGTGCTATCGCTTTTCTCGCCCAGAAAGAGGGAATGTATTCAGTTGGGGAAAGTGTCACTGCTCACGAACAAGGAGCAAGAGAATAGGTGTTAGAGCTGATGGTTCAGGTTCAAACTCTGCTTCATCTCATCACTTACTGGCCAGTGACTTTGGGCCTCCGCCTTTCTTTCATCTGTGACGCATGTCTTGTTGGGAGTAAAGCAGGTGGCAGGAATGTGAAGAGCTTAGGCAGGCAATAAATAAATGATGAATAAATTCAAGCAGAGTGCCTAGCATGTGTGACATGCCATTTACTCCTTTCTGTCTTTTCATTTGTGTAATGAAACATAACTGTGTCCCCACCCATCGCCTTTGTGTGCTTTGTGCCAAGTTTTGGAAGTGTTCCCTAGCAAATCACCCCCAAAATTGAATTCAGTTAACTCTGGTCTAAAGGGCAACATTGTAAGACTTGATGCCAATGCTCAGATAGTTTGGAGGCTCCACCAGCTATAAAATAAAACCTTCCACATATGAAAGACACATTTCTTTGGCTTAGCAAAGGTGCTAAAGTGTTACCCCTCTTTACGGAAAGATGCCACAGGATGCACAGCTGGCCGAGCAGTTAGTTGCATTTCTGTGGTGGAGGAGGGAGAGGTATAGATTTCAGGTCAAGAGTCACAGGATTCAAGTTCCTCACCTTCATGGAGTTCCTATCTACTTACCTCTTTATTCAGCTCTTGGACGACTTGCTGGCTGGCACTGTATTTGCTGAGAGAGGTTTCCAGTTGCGTAGAACAATGCATTAACTTCGCTTGGAGATTCTCATTTTCTTCCTCCAGCTTTCTTATATTCTCCTTCGACTGTTCCCCGTTAAAGAACGCCCAGGAAAGAGGTGTTAACCTCAGACTACTGTAAAATCTCCACTCCTCCTTCCTGCACTCACAGCAGCTCCCTGCTCCACCCCATGGTGTCTGGGGCCTTCTCGCTTTCCTCCGCACGGGCCCTTGCTGCCTTCCCTCCCTTCTTTCCTGAGGTCTGAGCACCCAGGCCTCTGCCTCCCTCGAGGCCCACCTAGCTTCACATCTGGCCCTGGATTCATAACCTGACTCTTCCCAGATTTTCCTTCTCACCAACTTTTCTTTCCTTTTTGCTTCCTGCCGCAAAGCTTCAAGTTCTTCCTCCAGCAACTTCTCCTGTTCTTTGCTCTTTTTCAGTTGTTCCCGCTTCTCCTCCAGTAACTTTTTTGACTCCTGAAGATCCTCTTCCAACTTGGTTTTGATGGAGGATAGCTCCTTGTGCTGAGAAAATAAAGACTGGGCTGGAAGACAGTCTTAGACTACACTATATTTTGGGAAAAAAATCCAGACAATTGCACACAGGGAATGGCTAAAATAAACATGAGGACAATTCCTTAATTATATAGCACATGCAATAAAAATTTTTCCTCTGATGTTTGTAATATTTTTCCTTGTTCAGTTAGATATACCAATTTATTTTATTTACAGATCTAATTCCCACAGCATTGGCCTTCTCTCCTACATACTCATCGAATCTTTCCACGTAAAAACTTCTTTGAATAAAATTTAAAAAAATCTCAGAAAAAGCACAAAAAAAATCTCAGAAAAGGATAAAAAGAATAATTCAGAGATCAAAGACTTTGAATTGACTGACAAGAATAGCTTTTGAGTCCTAGAAAGAAGAACATTATCTTTTGATTACTTTTAAGCTTAACCCTGAAAATACTTATTATTGGTCATAGAAACTGGTGCAGAGTAGGTGGCTTAGTATCCTAACACAAATTCTGGACAACTAGTTTGCAAGGATTGGTTGTGACATTGTCCACCAATACGTTTAATATATTTCATCTTAAGCAGAGCAAATACTTGAGCTGTCTGCCTACTTGCCCTTCCTACCTGGTGCTGGATGTGTTTGATACGATCTAGCAGCTCATTTATTTTTGCATCCTGCTCAGCTGCTGTCTTCTGAAGCTGCTTCTTTTCCTTGTCGGAATGTTCAAGCTTCCTCAGGGCCTCCGAGAGTTCTGATGACAGCTCCTCTATCCGTTTCCTAAAGCAAAATGACAGCAACAGGAAGATGGACTTCAGTGCCTGTGTTGATGGATTGTGGAGCTGGCCCCACAGGGAGTCCTTGCTGTCCCACTCCTGGTTCTGGCTGGCTCACGAGGGACAGAACCTCTCTAGAGGTGAGCTTGGGGTACCTGGAGGATGCTCGTTCCTCTTCAGCCATCAAGGACTCCTTCTGCAGCTTCTGAATTTCTTTCTGCAGTTCCTGGATGGTGTCTGCCTTTTGCTTGTCCTGGAAAATGCAATGCTGCAGTTTCCTCTGGGCATCCTCCAGGTTCTTCTCTGCCAGCATGGCCTCGTCCTTATGTTGGGCTACTTGCTGAGCTGTGGAAGCCAGGGTACGGTGCACGTCCGTGTAAGAAGGGAGGATGTGTAAAGACCAGACACTCACATCAGACTGGCTGCAGAGTCTGTTCATCCCTTTTGTGACCTACGTCAATTCCCAGCCTGTCCTTATTTCTCTCCATTTCATTATCAGTTTTAAGGAGCTCTATTAAATTATCTGTCTTCATCTACCCCTCAGCTGTGGACTCTTTCTGGATTAAAATTAAACGGATTGGTGGAAATTGCTCAGTATCTCCTGTGTGACTCTTCTGGTCATTAGAGACAAATTCTGACCCCCAGGAAGGTTACAGTCTGACAAGGGAGCTGTAACCGGCCCACCTATCATCGAGAATAGTGCCTTGTTAAATTCACACCGACGGCGAGCTCAGGAAGAGAGGTCAGTGTGGGGTAGAACACTTGGAGATGGACCTGTGAAGGAACAGAAGTTGAGCTGGGCCTTAAAAGAAGCAGGAGGAAGGCAGCTCCAGGTGGGGGGATTGTTAGAGTAGATGCATGGTGAAGGGAACGGAGGAGAGGCCAAACCTCCACCCACGTGATCGGAAAGGGAAGTGGGAGGAATGGTGCACGAGAGAGTTGAGTATGTGGGTGAATTAGAAAGGGTTTCAGAGGACTTTGAAAGCCTGAGAGAATTGTTTAGACTTGATAGACTGTGTCCTTGAGCAGGGACCTGACAAAAAGAAAAGAAGTATTTTAGGAAAAATGGAAAGCATTAGAATGGAGAAAGACTTCCTTCCAATATCCTTTTAGCCTATGCCCTTGCCTCTACTGGGTATGAGGGGAAAGTACCCCAAATAAATTGTTCACTAGGGTTCTTTTACACCAAGTATGTTCTCACATCCTGTGCTTTCTACTCTCATTTCTATTTTAAATCTCACTCTCCTCTCATTCCCTTCTCCAGGTTTTCTAGCCTGGGATACCAGAAGAAGGATGGTGTCTCTATGAAAATAACAAAACACCTTGGAAGAATGAGGAGGAGGAGGATTTTTTTTCAAAGCAGGGAAGAGAATAGTTTCAGTTTTAGAAGTGTTGAATTAGAGAAGATGGGATGCTCAAGGGGAGTTAGTCTTTAAAGACAAGACTGACCATGGCTGCACTGTCAGCTCTGGGGCTCTTTCGAGTCACCTGCAGAGAAATGTAGCTACAAGGAGGAGGAGAGCTCGCCAAAGAATGTGGATAGAGGGAGAGAAGAAAGGGTGGAGTCTTAGGGGACTGACAGCTGAAGTCAGAGCAGGAGGGAGAAAAGAAAACAGTGGTGTCTGTGGAAGGATGAGAGACTCATCCTGTCTCTAAAGCTGAGAAATGAGGTTTGGAGTATGGATGGCTAACAGTGTCAGGGAAGGCAGCATTAAAAGAGGGTGAGGAAGGAAGCCAAGCTTTGAGTTTCTTTTTAATTGATAAATATATAAGATAAATTTTACCCTTTTAAAAGTATTCAGTTCAGTGGGTTTTTATACTTATAAAGTTGTACCACCATCACCAACATCTAATTCCGAACATTTTCATCACCACCAAAGAACCCTTATACCCAAGGCAAGAAGTTATCGGTGACCTCTGAGAAAGCAGTCTCCATGGAGAGGCAGGGACACAATCACAGTGCAAGCTGAGCAGAACAGAATGTGTTTGGAGGCAAAAGGAGAGAGAGAGAGTTGAACACTAGGGAAGGGAGCGGTGGATTGTGTGACAGAGAGGAGGAGACAGAGAGGAATGTGGTGCAAAGCAGCAAAGAACAGAATCTGCCTCCCTGGGGCCAGGAAGGGACAGGAGTCCACGTGAGACTGAGAGAACGGTGGGTGGCGGGGCTTGGTAGTTCACTTTCTCAGGCTGAGCACCTGCTATGTGTGGAAGCTGCAGAGAGAGGGTGAGCTTGCTGGGAAGTGGAGGAGTTCAAAAGAGCGACGGTCACCGCCGTGAGATACAGAAGTGAGACATTACAGGGGGGCAGGGGAAGTGGCCATGGGGAGAGCGGAGGTGGCTGCTCTAGCTCCAGAGGGAGTGTGAGGGGGACAGTGCCTGCTGGGGCCTTACCCGCCAGCCTCTGCTGCTGTTTGGCCTCTTCGAGACTTTCCTTCAGCTTCTGGACCTCAGCCCGCAGGGCCCCGCACTCCACCTTGGACTTGTCCTGCTTATTCTCCTTGACGGTCATTTCGAGGTCTGTCATCATGCGTTGCTGCTTCTCCAGCTCCTTCTCCTTTCTCAGGAGGCAGTTCTGAACCTGCGTCAGTTTCTTCTCTAGCTCGTGCAGCATTTCGTCTTTCTCTTGGAGCAGCTGAGGAGAGCAAAGTGAATGGCCTTGTCTAATCCACCAGCATCCCCTGCCTGGACACTGCAGTAGCCTCCCACCTGCACTCCCTGCCTCCAGCCCTGTCCCCTCAGGCTAGCCTCCATGCAGTCACGAGAGGGGGTCTTTGAAAGCGCAAGCCAACCTTCTTATGCCTCTGCCAAAACCCTCCGCTGCCTTCCGTATCACTTAGAAAAAGGCCAAAGTCCTTAGGACCACCTCCTGGGATGCTCATGGTCTGGGCCGAGGTGATCTGTCTGGCCTCACCTCCAGCCACCCCCAACCCTCTCTGCTTCAGCTGATACCCTGGAGCAATCTAAGCAGACTCCTGCCTTAGGGCCTTTGCACTGCAATGCCCTCTGTCTGCAGTATGCTTCAAGACCTTTGTCTGGGTCACTGCCCCACTTCATTCAAATCTCTGCCCAAATGCCACCTTCTCAGGGAGGTCTTTCCTGACCATCCTGTGTAAAATAGTCACCAAGCTGTTTTAGGGATTTATCAGTACCTGACATGAATGTATCAGTTTTATGTATTAATTTTACTATTTATTTACTCTCTGTATCCCCACTCTAGAATGCAAGCTCCATGACAGTAGGGATGTTGCATGTTCTGTTATATTTTCAGTGTCTAGAACAGTGCTTAGCATATTGTTGAGTGCTCAAAAATATTTGTTGAAAGAATATGGGAATCCCTCAAAGCTGTTTATCCAGACTCCTTATCATCTCTCCGAATGCCTTCGTCTGGACTGGTGGATCTATCTCTTCCATATCTTGAAACAGAAGGTTTTAATGACTAGCCAGTGAATCAACTGGATTATTTTTAATGGCTCTGATAAAAGTTCAGAGTTGGAATAGTACTGACTAAAAAACCTTACATTGGTTTCACAACCTTTCTGTTCTTGGTTCCATTTCTAGGCTTTTCCAGGAAATTGATTTTTGTGGCAACTACAGATCTTCCAGGGCATAGCTCTGTTAATATTTTTAAGCTTCCTGATTTACATATTCATAAGATACTCATAATTTTTAAAAAGTGAAATTCACTTGAAATTCTTAATAAGGCTACATATTATTTTACAGCATTTCCTTCCACTATCAAGCATAAAAAATATGGAAGGGAACAATGCCAGTAAGCGCACTTCAAACTCTCCTGCTACCTCTCAGGGCTAGGGAAGAACCTCTTTCTTACAGAGTCGGCATAATCAGATTCATTTATTATGTGCTGTGAGAAATACCAAAGGAGTGCTCAGAATTGTGTCTGGGCCTGGGGAGCCCACAGTCTCACTGTGCGTGTGTTGAGGCCCCCAAAGCAATCGCGGTAGGTGGAGAAAGGAAGACCCAATCTGTGCCAAGGCACGGCCTCACACCTGCCCTGCTGGCAGCTTCGACCAGAGGGTCCTTCACCTTACCTTGTCTTTCTTCAAAGAGAGCTTCTGGCTCTCGGTGAACTGCAGCTGCTGCTCCTGCAGCCGGCATTGCAGGATGGCGACCTCCTTATCCTTCCTCTCCACGTGGGCAGACGTCTCCTCCCGCAGCCCGTGTAGGTCCAGTTCCAGCTTCATCATGTCTGCAGGGAGATGAGACAGTGTGGCTCGCTCAGATGAGGGCTCGGCTCCCTCCTGGCTCCCCGGCCGCAGCCCACAGCCCCGGGTTACCCTTCATGATGTTTTTCTTCTGTTCCGACACGGCCTCCAGCTCCATGCGCAGGTCCTTCACCAGGTTCTGGTACTCCTCCACGTGCAAGCACTGGCTGTCCTTCTGCTCCTGGAAGTGCTTCAGTATCTGGCAGAGGGAAGAAGAGCAGGGCAGGAGGGGGACGTCGGGGGAGAATGCTTTCTACAGCGCCCCATGTCCAGAACGGGACAGAAGGTGGAGCCGGAAGGTAGAGCAGTGGTTGCTGGAGGTGGGGGAGAGCCGTGGGGACTGACTGCTATTGGGTACTGGGTTTCTTCTGGGGAGACAAAAATGTTCTGGAATTAGATAGTGGTGATGATTGCCCAATCATGTGAATATAGTAAAAGCCAATGCTGAATTTTATGGTTTGTCGATTACATCTTGATTTAAAACATTTTTTAAGAAACACGAGAATAATAAAATTATATGGCAGACTTCTCACGCTCACACAGAATATGCACAAAAGAAGCCATTTCTTCCTCCCTGTGATAGATGATCATTTATGGAGCATCTACTGTGTTCCCGGCACTGTCCCAAGGTGCTGGGGACAGTGGAGCAGAGAACACAGGCACCAATCCCTGCCCCACAGAGCTGACCTTCTGGTGGGGTGAGACCAAGAGCATAATAAGTAGTGACTTATAGAAAACGCTAAGAGTTGATACACACTGGGGGGAAACTGAAAAGCAAAGGGGCATGGGGGTTCCTGGGGTAGGGGTGGTGCAATTTTAAGTAGGAGGAGGGGTTGCCCTCCCTGAGAAGGTGGCCTCTGAATAGGGACTTGCTGGAGGTGAGGGAGTGAGCCATGGTGTAGGTATCTTAGGGAAGAGCTTAGCCTGCAGAGGGACTGGCCCTGGACAAGGCCCTGCAGTTAACCACACAGAGGAGGCCAGTGTGGTTAGAACAGAGTGAGCAATGGGCACAGGAGGAGACGAGGTGAGGGAGTTAGTGGGTGGCCACATCATGTGGGGCTTATAGTCCCTCTGCAAGAACTTTGGTGTCTACCCTGAAGGAGAGGGGAATGGACTCCTAAACAACAGAAGGCAGGAACACGTGGCTGAGGAGGAACAGTTAGTTGCCTGGGCATCAGGGATGCCAGGAAGAGTTATTTGTGTGACTTCAGAGTTGCCAGGAGGGAGGGCCACAGCATGGAGCCAGGAGGTGGCAGTTGGAGACATGCAGGGCAGTCACCATAGGACCCAGGTGGGCACTGCAGGGACTCAAAGGCCCACACTGTGCCGCGACAGCTGAGAGGAGGAGAGGACTGCAGGAAGGAACTGACGTGGATCGTTCTCATTCCTGGTAGAACCTCCAGGGAGCATGAAGGTCTTGGATAGGAAATACAAAATGGCGGGGGAAGGTGTATTTGGTTTCCTGGGCAAGTCTATATCATTTAAAAAAGAATGGAGTGCTATAAGATTTTGCTGTAGGTCAGGATGTGAACAACGTAGAACTGACCTTTAAAATAAATATTGACAGATGTCCAAGGAGAAACTACAAAGTTCAAGATCGATCCCTTATTCATCCAACTTTCTGGCATTGGAAAGACCTAGAAAGAGAAGAGTCTCCTCCTCCCTCACTAGAGGACCCCTTGGAGAGCTTACCCATGTTGTTTCCTCTCCCTGCCACCCTCGTCCCCATTTCAGCATCCCACCTTGGGTTATGCAGGCATGTGTCCCCTGCCCACCGCATGGTCTCACATGGCTGGCTTCGCCATATATCTCAAGTTCAGGCACCACTGATTTAAGATAGGACCTCACCTAGGAGGACATCTGGCTGAGTTTTGATTATTTGTTCATCAAATCTTGCTATTTGTTGATATGGTTTAAGTGCTTTTCATTATTAGAATCAACTTTTGATAATGCTTTGAATTTTACAGACACAATTTTTTTAAAAAAAGGAATGAATTTGGATTAACAATCGTTCCTGAATTTGCTACTTTTCAACTCCAGCCAGTTGCCCGAAGGCTGGATGGTCCTTTTGAATCTAGCAAGCCAACAGGAGCTCTGTCTTGTTGGGGTGTACTGTTGTAAGTGGGGTAAGAGACAGGCGCAATTCCACAGTCTAGGCTGCCTCAGTCTTTGGGGCTCGGCATACATTATACTCAGTATCCTTGTGGCAGGGCCAACCAAGGCCACACAAGTATAAAATAAAATAAAAACTATAATATAAAAATAAAAAGTAAAGAGAAAAACCCAGAATCACACTCAGCTCAGCTTGATCACACCAGCACAGATAAGCAAATTTTCCCACCTTTTTGATGTCTTCACAATCTTCTGAGGAGCTGGGAGGATGTCTATGTATGGCTTTATAGGAAGCAAATTCTGTTCGTAATTTTATCAAAGTCTCTTCACGCTCCAGAACCTGCAAATGAGCGCAGGTCAGTTACGCAGAATGATCAATGTAATGTGCTTATTGCAGAATGTTCCTTTCTGCAGCATAAGTTTGTTGCAGAATTGTACAATTCATCATGCACTTCCTGTGGGCTTGAATTATGCTCTCAATCTTATATCAAAGTTCTTTAGGGCATAAAGAATGATTTGTGTAAATTCATCAATAGGCACATTTTGGATTCTCTCCTGGACCTCTCTGTGTGGTCCACTTTACGAGGCAGAGGAAGGTTCTTCAGGGGCTTCGATGGAGGGACGCACCTAATCTATCAGAGGACAGGATTCAAAGTTTGAGAATTAAAGAAGGAAGTTTCTTATGGAGTGGGTGACTGTGTGTGTACTTTTGCCCAGAAAATTAAAAAAACATGAAATTTTTGTTTCAATTTTACGCTTTTTTGAATTGAGTGAAAATAATTTAAACAAAACCCAAGCACTGAAAATAAGTGAAAACTTCCTCTTATTCTCTCCTCTTTCACTTCCACTGAGGGTGGGAGGACGCTATTGAAAATTTACATTATCATCAGAGATTCTAAACAACAAAAGTGGAATTGAATTATACACAGCATTCTGCAACTTCATCTCAATAATACATCACAATCCTTCCATACAGCTCTTACACATCTGCTTAGTCCTTTTTACTGGATGCATATTATTCCATGACATGGATTACCTCTTTAATCATTTCTCTTAATCTCTTCAACCATTTCCCTACTGATGGGCACTTAGGTGGTTGTGCGAAAGATTTTAAGGCTCTTTAGAATCTTGAACTTAATGTGGCTGGGGGGATGCACACCCTGGGGAATATGCATAAAGGTGGGACAAGTATATATCAGACAGCTGAGGAATCTTGGTGAAAGAGATTAACTTAGGAGGCTATTTTCCCTCCTTTCTTTCCTCATGGCTTTATTGTAGGTGTCTCAGAAAAACGTTCTAGAAGAAGGCACTTACCAAAGCGTTACTGCAGGCTAGCTTATTTCGAAGTTCCTGAATTAGATCATCCTGTTCAGAGACCTTTTGCCAGACTTCAGAGAGTCGTTTCAGGGTCTCCTGATGCTCTTGAATCACGCAGGAAGAAGTGTATATACGCACCTTTGAATGATCACCCTTGTTCTCAGGCTCCTGGGATATTTAAAAATAATGGATTGCTTTTGTTTATAATTTGTGAATTAACTTCAGAATTCCATGAGCATGGAAAATCTCTACACCTATATTCTAAAAGTATATGTTCATATATGGGAATTACAGTTTCCTTAGCAAGAGAAAAAATATTAACTAGTGCATACACACGGTAAAAAGTCCAAACAGTTCACAAGAGAAAACACTGAAAAGTTAAGTTTTCCTCCATCCTAACTCTCTATGACTCAGATCCCTCCTCCTTGAGAGCTCCTGTTACCAATATTTTGGGTATCCTTCCAGGAATATTTTATGAATATTTGTGTATATGCACATAACATTCACTTTTTCCTTACATAAAACACACTATTCTAAACATTGTATTTTCACTCGACAATTTAAGATATTTTCCATATAGTTACTTGTTGATCTATCTTATGCCTCTTTTAAAATTAATTTCAAATTAAACAAGTAATCATATCTATATTATCTTTCTAAAACATTGCAACATTATAGGCAAATCTAAATTTTTCTTTGACTATCACCTCTAATCTTATACTCTCTCTTCACTTTAGAAATGATAATCTGTGCCTATCCTTCTAGAACTTTATATTATATTTACAAAACATAAATGAACCTGTACGATATAGATTATGTTGGCTTTTTAAAACCTAAAAATAGATTTTTTTTTACTCAACAAGATGTCTTAGACATTTATCTCTGTTAGTATATATGCTTCCATCCTGTTCTTTTAAATTGCTTTTAAATGCATTTATCCAGTTTTCTATTGATGAGAATATAAGTTGTTTCTAAGTTTTTTACTGAACTGAAGGCGAAACGAATACTTTTACATGTGAATCTTTGAGTACTTATTCTGGTATATGTGTAGCGTAAATTCATAGAAGTAGGAGTGCTACGTCATATTTAAAATTTGGGTAGATGTTGTACAATTGTCCTTCAAGGAAATTATACCACTCGATACTCCCATCAACAGTATCAAAACAGTGTTTTCTTAGAACTATGTCTTTTGTTTTTGTTCTTTAAATATCTGTCCCCTGTATCATCTGAAATCATGCAAGAAGATTACTGCCCTCACATTGGTCTGCACTGATAATGGGGAGAACTAATGCACATAGTAAAAAAAAAAGTGAAGAGTTCTAAATTGTCTCCCTGACTGGGCTTTTTTGGGAAAAGTTAGAAATAGTTCATGTTCACTGAGCATGAAAGCTACCCATGAGTAAGCTGCAGGAAAGTCAGTCAGAAATCCAAAATTGAACATAAATAATGTTAATATGGATAATTTGGTGTATAAGAAGGCAAAAGAATGGAAAACATAATAGAGAAGTTAAAAGGGAAGAAGACTCCTTTTTAAGAAGATTCCAGGTTCCAATATCTTCTTAATATTTAATACTATGGGATGAAAAATAGAAATTAATTTAAAAGTAATAAAAGAAAAATTCTCTGAAGTGAGGAAAAATGTAGATCTTCAGATTAAAAGGGTTGGTTAAGTGTTGAGAGGCTTAATGAAAAATAAACTAAAAACACCCTGAGCCTAAAAACCTTCAGAGTTCAAAGAGATAAAATAGGTGATGTATGAAAAATGAGAAACAGATTGACATCTAACAATGCATGTTTAATATTGGATGGTACAAGAAAATGCAGCAGTATCTTCAAAGACCTAAGGGAAGATGCTTTCGAAAGTTTGTATAATACATCCAGCCAAACTAGCATTCAAGAATGATTCAAGGTTTATTCAAAATAAACCTGGTTCAGACATGGAAATACTGAGAAATTTTGTACCCACAATTGTTTCTGAAAGAATTAAGAAGGAAATATTGCATCAAAAGGAAAAGTCCAAGAACAGAGAAGAAGTGAAGGAGACTGCTGAGCACAGTAATGAGTAACAGTTGAGTTTATTTGTAATATTAAAGAAATAGACATTTTCTATGTTATATAAACAGTTTCAGAGATTTTTTTTTTTTAAAAAAAATAAAAAGCTTTCCAACTCCTTATGTTCAGATAGCATAATCCAGACGTTAGTATGAGATGAGAGGGCAAAATTTTACGCTGTCAAAGTAATCTAATTTCTGAAAATAGACACAAAAAATAAAATTTTAACAAATTTAGTACAGCAGTTTATTAAAATAATAATATATCATGATCAAGGAGGGTTTATTCCAGGAACATAGTGATTATTCTGTATATGAAAATCTATTAATGCAATTCACTCCATTAAAGGATAGATGCTAATGAAAACATCTAATAAAATTCGACATTCATTCCAGATATAAATCCTCAATAAGGTAGATATAGACAGTCATATCTTCCATTTGAACAAGGATATTAACAAGAAGCCAACAACAGGCATTATACTTACTGGTGAAATACTAGAAACGGTTTCTTTAAAGTGAGGACCAAGGCAAATATGCTACAGTTCTACATGATTCTGGAGGTTCTGGTTAATGTGATAGGATGGAAAATAAGTTGTATAAATTTTCAAAGGGAAAGCAATTTAGAAAAACCCAAGATGTTGAACTGAAAATCTGATAAGAGAGCTCCATAAGGTAGCAGGATAAGAGACAAGTTTTCCTATACATCAGTAATAATTAATAAAATTAAATATATAAAAGATCCTATTGAAAACAACAACTAGAATATATCTAGGAATAAACTTAGCAAGAAATATGTGAGATCTATAAAGAAAAGTGCAAGATCTTACTGAAGGACACATAGGAAAATGAATAAAAGTAGAAGCATGCCATGTTCCATAGGGCGTGCATGCTAATTTCCCCCAAATTACTATATAATTTGAAAGGCAGTCAACCTAATTCTAAATTTCATCAAGAAGAGATGTACAAAAATGGCCAAGAAAAAACTGAAAGTATAGAACAGTGAAGGAGGACCTGCCCTAAAATGAGCTATCAAAACATGCTATCAGTTAAAGTCACTGGAAAATTCTGACACTGGTACAGAAATCTGCAGGAAGATCAAAAGAATAGAGAGTCCAGAAAAAGCCATACATACAGAAGAATCAGTATATGAGTTGGTACTTGAATCAGTAAAGAAAAGTTGGGATATTTAATAAATGCTCTTGGGACCACTGGAGATCCATTTAGATAAACAAAAAATTAGAGCCTTATCTCATTTATATATATATATATATATATTTTCTGGATGGACTAAAGATAAAATCATAAAAATGCAAATTTATAAAAGTGCTAAAAGAAAATATATGATAAACTTTTATAATATTGAAGATAGAAAAGGCCTTTCTAAGCAAGCCATAAAACCTAGAATTTATAAAGAAGGCCTGGCAGATTCAACTTCATAAAAATTAATATATTAAGAAGCTCCTATAAATCAATACAAAATAGACTAACAACCCAGTAAAAAGTGAGTTAACAAGTAATTCACAAAACAGAAATCCATATGACCGACGTGCTAATGAACAGTGCTCAACACTTCGTTGGCATAGTGGGGACTGTGATGTGCCTCCCGGATCCCCTTTGGCAATGGAGGACTTGCTGCTGAGAGTGCTGTTCTGGCTCTCAGTTGTCAGCACTTTTTGGGGATTGCCTGGTCTAAAGAAAACTACTTGGCCCAAGGCCACACCTCTCCCTAGGGGCAGCCCACATCCCATAATTGATCAACAGGGAGGTTTGAAGGCCAGCTCCCTTCCCCTCAATTTAGGACCCTGAGGGTTTATCCAGTCCCACTGCTCCCCATGGGGTTGGCTGAGGCCTTTGTTGAGACGGCATCACAGCTCAACTTCTCCCTCTGCCCAACCCTGCTTCCTTCCCGTTCCTTTCACAGTTAATATTAAGAGCTCTCCCTAAAAACGTCCTGCATACCAATCTGTCTTAGAGTCTGCTTCCTGGGGAACCCAAGCCACAACTATTAGAACTAAAGAAAAATGAAAATTGTAATGAGAAACCTACCCTCCTTCACTCATCAGTTTAGCACAACTTTAAAAGACTGGAAACATACAATGTGGGTGGGTGTGGGGAAATAAATTCTCTTTATTGTTGGCAAAAGCGTAAACTGATACAATGGAATACTATTCAGTTATAAGAAACAACAATGATATAGCAGCTCTTGTATTTTCCTGGATAGAGCTGGGACCCATTCTACTAAGTGAAGTATCCCAAGAATGGAAAAATAAGCACCATATGTACTCACCAGCAAATTGGTTTTAACTGATCAACACCTAAGTGCACATATAGGCATAACATTTATTAGGCATCGGACAGATGAGAGGGGGGAGGAGGGGATGAGTATATATATACATGAGTGCGATATGCACCATCTGGGGGATGGACACGCTTGAAGCTCTGACTCCAGGGGTGGGGGAAGGAGGGGGTAGGCAACACATGAAACTTAAACATTTGTACCCCCATAATATGCTGAAATAAAAAAAAATATATATATATAAAGCGTAAACTGGTAGAACCTTTTTGATATACAATTGAGAAGTATCTTTAAACATTAGAAATAAGCATATCCTTTGACCTAGCAATTCCATTTCAGGAATTACTTCATGGAAATAAGGATGTTTGTAACGGAGAGAAAACAATAGCTCAACGGATGTGCAGCTATACTACAGAATACAAGGTAATAACTAAAAGAAATTGCTAAGATATGTATTTTAAAAGCAAGTTGTAAAACCACATTTATTATATGATCTATTTATATAAAAAGAAAAACCCCAACCATTTATCCATGTAACTGTATAGCAAAAGCCCCGGGAGGACTCCCAACACATTATTCAAGTGATTGCCTAAGGAGCGGAAAGTGGAATGGAAGAGGATGAAGGTGGGCTTTCATGTTTAATCTGCATATTTCTGTCTAGAGAGGCTATATCATTGTATTACTTGTGTAATTAAAAAATCGATTAAAAGAGAAAAGAAACAAATCCATGTTTGGGGGCTCTTATTTCCCATGCTTCATGGCTTTCGCCTCCTGTTTGATCCTGAAGTCATGGTTTGCATGAGTCCTGTGGCCTAGAAGAGGCCCCGTCAGACACCCATGAGAGCATGGAAGATTGGAGAGCTCATTTGGTAATTCCCTTTCTGCCTTATTTGAAGCGGCAGCTCTTTATATTAATTAAAGAGCCTCAAAATTGCTAAGGAGCAATGTCATAAGAGATGCGAAAGCTGGAAGTTCAAAAGCTGAGAGGGCTACAAATGATGTCTGGTTTAAGGTTTGGGTTTCTGGTTGGGGAGGCTGGGACTGTCAGAACCGCCACCTGGGAGCATGTGCGCGGGCGGGCACACTTGGACTGAAAGGTCTGGTTTAAGTCCTACCTGACTGATGATCCCGCTGAGCTCACCCTCCAACATCTTCACCTGGCACTCCAGTAACTCGATGTTGCTCAGGGAAGTCTGGTATTTATCCCTGTAGAGGTTTAAGCTCCTTTCTAGGGAAACGATCTTGTCTCCGGCCAAGGCGAGTTGTTTCTGTGCCAAATGGAGCTTCTCCCCTGTGTTCTCATTATGATTTCCCATTTCCTCCTCATAGAGAATCACCTGTTAGTGTATGAATGAAACCACACTGAGCCCATGGAAGCATCTAATGAGGAAAGGATACGGTTATAAGACCCCCAGCAGAGCAGTCTTATATCTAAATCGGAAACCGAGACGAACAGAATAGGGGCAGCAGAGATACCTAAAAGTTGCAGTATGTTATACAAGGATATTAATGATTAGAAATAAAAAAAGATTGCCCTATTTAGAGGTAAGTTCCTTAAAGGCAGGGGCCATATATATTTCCCATACTGTCTGGTATGTGGTAGGAACTCAGTAAATACTTGTTAATTTATTAATAGGAATAGATTCACATAGCTCCATTTTTTCAAGGGCTTGAAATGCTAGTATTCTTTCTTTCCTAGGGATTCTCTAGCGGTCTAATTTAGAAAATGTAGAGCCCCTTGTGTACACAGGCCCACATCAGCAAAGTTCTCAAGAGTTAGTGGAGGAACATGACCTGGAGTTCCTCCAGGATTTGTGCAATCATTATTTAAATTTCTTTTCTTCCTAATCAATTATTTAGTCAACCAACTGATAGATACTTATTGAACGCTCATGAGCATTGCTTGGGTATAGGGGACTATATCTGATAAGACATTGGCCCACTCCTCAAAGAATTTAGAATTTTTATAATCTAGAGGAGATAAGACTTAAAATTTGCAAACAACTGTATGTAGTTGAGTGTGCTAAATTGTATGGCTCGAATTATATGTGTTGAAGGCGTTAAGAGCAGGAGAATCACCAAGGAAGTCTTTGTAGTGGTTCAAAGAGTACCGCATAGAATTCTGACCAAAAACATTCCATTAGTTTGGGTGGAGAACCTGTGGCCTCAAGGCCACATGTGGCCCTCCAGATACCCAAGTGTGGCCGCTCAACCATACTCAAACTTCACAGAACAAACCCCTTTATTAAAAGGGATATTATAAAGGATATTAGCCTAAGCTAACTTACTTGCCTGCCATCTGAGATTCTTCTTAGGAAAGGATCATTTAGTTTAAGGTGTTTGTTAGGTAAGGAGAAGAGGAGAAGAGTATTTACATTCAAATGTTTGTGACAGAAGCTGTCGGTGGCCTGCTCACATGCCTTGGGCACTCACTGTTTCTTTGCAAGCTAAACCCATTCCAACTGCAATCATCTACTGCTCTGCCTGAGGAATTCTCTGGCCCCACGAGCCCCTTACATCAGAGGGCAGGTTAGAGGTACTAGAGAGTTAATGCTCCCACGGAGCAGCCCTCAACCAATGACTGGGGTGGGTTGGTGGGTTCACTCTGAGCATGTTCTACACTATCTCCCAGAGTTCCCCAGAGAGACTGAGCAAGTAATCTGCTCAATAGCAATTTCCATTACACTGCCTGCTCTTCTTTGACTCACCTCCCCACACACTTCCAGGAATCACCTCCTGAATTAGCTTTTGTATTTATATCCTTGTTTTAGGGTCTGCTGTTGGGTGAACCCAACCTTAGAAGTTTGAAGCCTCTGTGTAACAAAGCATTGAGGGAACTTAGTAGAATGCCTAAAGTAATTTTTCCAGTGCTTCCCCAGTTTGGGATCTGTGACAGTGACCACCACTTGGCAAGTCCCATATCTGTTCTTCCCCTTCTCTTTAGTAATAGAACCTTAACTCTACTGGGGGCAGCAACACATCTCCTAAAACACCACATTTCCTAGGCTTCGAACTAGTTATAGCCAGGTGACTAATTCTGGCCAATGATATGTAAGTGAAGGTGTTAGGTGGGGCTTCTGGAAAGTGTTCCTAAAAGAAAGGAGTGTGCCTTTCTCCCCTCTCTCCTCATCCCTTGCCCCTTCATCTAGATTATTTGGAACAAGGATATGACGGTTGGAGCTCTAGCAGCCGCCTTAGGTGACCTAGAGAATGGAAGCCTTGAGATGATGATGGTGGAACCAAAGGATAGGACCCTAGATACCCGATGACATAGTTACCATGACAGTAATAGGCCACCTGTCTCTGACCTTTTAAAATATGATATAGAAATAAACTATCTTATTTATTTTCTGTTATACGCTGCTAAATAGAATTACAACTAATTCAGGGTCATTTTATCCAGGCTGGACTCTTAGTTTAAGTTATAGGGACCCAGCCAGCTCTGCACTAGCTTTATTAAACTATGGTTTATGTTCACAGACTTAGTCCCAGATTATATTTTGTAGAAAAACCCTTCTCTGTTCCTTTCCCCCAATCCTTTCCAGAAAAGTCTCACTAGTTTCCCCTTTAAAAAGTTTATGTTCTTTAAGACCCCTTAGTCCTTAAGCAATAGCACCATCCAAAACACTCCTTGAAATGTTATCTTTAAACCTAAAGGAAGAGAATGCCAGGGAAGGCTCAGGATGTAAGAGTCTGTGTGTCCCATTGCTTAGAACCCATGGTTTTATTGCAGTTAGTGCTACCACCGCTCAGGTGGTTTTGGGTCTGCAGCTTTGGGTCTCTGGAAGTTACTTGGGATTCTACAGGGATGCTACTCTTTGGTTTAGAAAATACTGCCTCAGAACATGAATAGAAATGAATGCCCCAAATATACTTATGCAAAGTCTATATGATCTAAAACTCCAGCCTGAAAAAATGATCTGTTACTCTCAATGATTGACTCACACTCAATGTCTGGTTATTTTATCAGCTGTGCAGGTGCCAGGAATTTATATTAATATGTTACCAAAACCTGATTTTTCTAAAAATGGTTGATTTAATGGGCCTTATACTTTTTTTTTTTTTTTGAGACAGAATCTCACTCTGTTGCCCAGGCTAGAGTGCCATGGCGTCAGCCTAGCTCACAGCAACCTCAAACACCTGGGCTCAAGCAATCCTTCTGCCTCAGCCTCCCGAGTAGCTGGGACTACAGGCATATGCCACCATGCCCGGCTAATTTTATATATATATATTTTTAGTTGTCCAGATAATTTCTTTCTATTTTTAGTGGAAACGGGGGTCTCGCTCTTGCTCAGGTTGATCTCAAACTCCAGACCTGGAGTGATCCTCCCGCCTTGGCCTCCCAGTTTATACTTTTTTTTATAACCCTCAGAGACCTACAGTCTTTTGCATTTAAATTGAAGTGATAATTGAATGGAGATAGACTCACAAACCCATCCACACACATGCACACACACATGCATGTATGCACACACACTCCCATGTAACCTACATGCATTAATACTGGAGCTCTCACCCAATTGTGCCATTATGTTTAGTTTCCTTCTGCTCAGCTTCAAAAAGATCAAGAATTAAATAGGGAAAGTTATAAAACCTGCTCAAGATGTTGCAAATCTCTCCTCTTTAGATCCAATGCCTGCTTTCTAGTAGGCTTGGCCTGGTTTCTGTAGCATGGGCATACGGAACATTTCTGTAGTTAATCTATCTATACCTCGTCTTCTTTCAGCTTGCAGTGATGGTGGAGAAGAACCAGGTCGGAAGTCTGCTTCTCTAGGATGGACTGATACTGCAGGAGAGAACAGTAGGAAGTCTGCAACTCCTGTGTGCGATACTCCAGTTCTTGCTGAAGGGCCAGCAATTTTTTCTTCAGTTGCTGAAGTTGTCTCAGATGACACTGTTTACTGGACCCAAACTCTATCGGTGACTCCTCGAACGCTAACGCCTGTGCTTGCTTCTTGTTCTACAGCATGGATAGAATATACAGAAAAGGTTTAGATCATCATTAAGAAAGCATTCTTTCATTTTTTCATTTGTTCAACCATTCACATCCACCTATCAATATTTCTATCTTTTCATCTACAGAAACTTATTAAACATTTCTAGTAATAAGAAAACATTTCACTTAGTATTTCCACTGTGTAAGAACGATTCAATAGAAGAAAATGATATGGTTCTTACACACCAAAAGCTTACTATGTAGGTCAGAAGAAAAAACACACACATAAAGGACCTAGGAAGATGTATGTATTAATAATAATATGCTTATGTCTCGCCTTTCCATATAAAGATAACACAATTGACTTGGAAGGAAATGGATTTCTGTTCATGGTTCTTGAACTAAACTTAGTATTAAAAACACCTGGGTAAAGGAGTATTGAAAGGAGTCAAGGGTAAATTCTTGGAGATTCTGGAATGCTGAAAAATGGGAGGCAGAGATATTGTTCAGGTGCATCTGAGCACTGACCCTCTCTCCTCCTGAAGGAGATGTGACCTTGCAGATTGTGTGTGTGTGTGTGTGTGGTTTGAACTCTCCCTGCCAATCCGTAACCTATCTGAAATGCTGCTAGTCCCATCCTACGTTTCCATTCATTCATTCAATAAATATATGCTGAGCACCTACTTTGTACCTGGTATTCTCTGGTAGGACACATCCATGAGTTGTTGGTGTGCATATGTCTTCTTGCCCAACATCCTTTATGACAATGACATATGAATGAGAGATGAATAAAGAGGGTAGCCTGTGGCACTTCTTAGCTCCCACCTCTGCTAATAAGATGATGATAATAATCCTCCTACTCAGACCCTGTTCAAATTTTGCCTCTTCCTGTTTTTCTCTGCAAGGCTGTATTTGTGCCAGTACCATACACTTTACTGGTATATCCTTAATGCGGCATTTCAAATTCTGCCTGTAATCATTTCTGTGTGTTTTATCTTATAATTAGATTATAAACTCCTGGAGGGCAGGGCCATGTGTGCTCCTACAGGACCTGGATTAGAGATTTATACACAGCTATCTATTGAATGAAAGAAATGAAAATAGAGTCTAATCAACCTCACTGGCTCCCAAGAATTTGCGATTGTGACCTTGGCCTCATTAACAGAGTACTTTTAACACAATGGCTTTATATTCTTTAAAAAATTACCTTTTAAACACAGTTTTATTGAGATATATTTTATATATCATTAAATTCAACCATTGCTAAATGTTCAATTCAGTGATTTATAATAAATTTATAGAATTGTGCAGCTGTCATTACAATCCACTTTTAGAATGTTTCCATCACCGCCCCTCCCAACAAATTTCCTCATGCCCATTTGAAGTCATTCTTTTTCCTATCCCCAGCTCCAGGCAACAACTAATCTGTTTTCTAACTCTATGGATTTACCTTTTCTAGACATTTCATACATAGAATTGTATAATATGTCATCTTTTGTGTCTGGCTTCTTTCACTTAGCATAAAGTTTTTGAGGTTCATCCAGGTTGCAGCAAGAATCAGTATTCTGTTCCTTTTGTTGCTGAATAGTATTCCATTGTATAAATATGCCACGTTAGGTTTATCCATTCATGAGTTGATGGATATTTGGATTGTTTCAGTTTTTGGCTATTATGAATAACACTGCTATGAAAATTAACATTCTAGTCTCCGTGTTGATATGATATTTTCATTCAATTAATTTGTTCAGCAAATATTATGGTGCACCTACTATGTCAAGCACTATGCTAGGTAATGGGGATATAGTAGTGCATAACAGACAAAAATCCCTGCCTTCATGCAGTTTGCATCTAATAGGGAGAGTAGTATATTAGTATACTATATTAGTATTATATAGTATTAGTATTATATTAGAAGGAAAAGTGCTTCAGAGGAGAGTAAAGCAGGGGAGGAAGATGAAGAATGCCAGGATGGACCAGGTTATAATTTTGAATTAAATGTTTTCACAGAGGACCAAATTGAGATGGTGATGTTTGAGCCAAAACTCGAAGAAGGTGAGACGAGGAGCCTAGAGCACCTCAGGGAGGGATAGCCCTGGAGGTCAGAGCAGGCTTGGTGGTATTTGAGCTCAGAGCCCCCTGGGACTGAAGCCACTTTGTTCAGGCTGGAACAGACAAAGTAAGGGGGAAATTGGTGACCCAGGAGGTGAGAAAGGAAATGGAGGTGAGTCCTTTAGGGCCATGTAGGCCACTCTTGAGATTTCAACTTCTTTCAGGGAGATGAAAGGCCCTTGAGGGGTACTAAGTAGAGGAGTGACATGATCTCCCTGAGATTTTACAAAGGGCACCCTGGTTGTTTTATTGAATGTCAACTGTAGGCAGCAAAGACAGAAGCAGGGAGACCAGCTAGGAGGCTACTGCAAGAATCCAGGCAAAAAGGGTGGTGGCATCGACCAAGGTGGTAGCAGTGGAGGTTGGAAGAAGTGGCTGGATTCTAGATATATTTTGACAGTAGAGTCCACAGGATTCGCTGTCGTCTTAGATGTAAGATGGTGGGAAATAACGGTCACCCAAGACAGACAACTCCAAGGTTTTGGTCTGAGTGACTAGAGAGATGGAGTTTTTTTTTTTTTTGTAAATATGGAATGCTTCACAAATTTGCGTGTCATCCTTGCTCAGGGGCCATGCTAATCTTCTCTGTATTGTTTCAATTTTAGTATATGTGCTGCCGAAGCAAGCACGAGAGATGGAGTTTGAATGAGATGAGTTCAGTAAGAGCTGGGACCTGAAAGAGATAATCTTCTCTACTGAGAGCGTGGTGGCAGCACCGACAAGGTGAAGGAGGCTCAGCCCAGCTCAGAACCAGAAGGACAATAGCTGATTGTGTCAGTTCAGTCTGAATGACTCTTTTCTGTCTCTTCTGGAAGTTTCTCTCACCCTAAATGCCTCAGAATTGAGAAGACAGACAGAGAAAATGGTAACCAGGCAAAAAAAAAAAAAAAAAAAAAAATCCTAGGCAAAGACAGGCTGAACACTTGGCCCAGGTACCTGGTGAATGTGGCCAGAGGGAAGTTGATGAGACTTCTCTCCTGAGCTGAACAAAGCTGAATTTTGTATTATATTTACTTTGTGTAGCTATAATTGCCAACACTAACACTAAACGTTGCTAAGCACTTTTATTCTTTTCAAAATAAAAATGTTGCTATTCCCACAACTCATTTGTGATGAAGTTTGGAAAGAAGGGAGTTGGGAGTGTTAAGTGTGTGTGTACGTGTGTATGTGCACACAGACACACACGTACAGGGGTGTTTTCAAGAGCCGAGTCCTCCTGTTCACACAGGTAAATTGTGTGTGGGGAGCTACTCGGAAAAAGCCATGATCACAAATAAGTACTTAATGTGGACAGAACTAAGGTAAAAGAGTGAACATCCTGGGTTAATTCCAGGATGGGTTTATTTTAGTGCTGCAAATACCCAATAAAATTCTTATCAGAATTTGCCAGAATCCTTTTCCTTTTGGCTTTGTTGAAGGTGACCTGATCTCCGAGAACTAAGAAACCAGATTCCTGGTGCTTCTAGTGCAAGTCCTGTAACTTTGGATTTGGAACCACCGCTCCACTGCAGGATGTACAGCCCAGTTGAAAACTAATTGTGGTCTCCTCTTGTGTATTCTTTCTTTTTCCCCTTCTTTCCATGTCCCTATTTTCTCTTCATTTCCCAAAAGAATGAGAGAAATGCTCTTCTTTTAAAAGAAGCCAAATTCTTTCCTTAGGGCTTCTCCTCCTGGTACCTCATCGGTACTTCGGTGTGTTCATAATCGCTCTTTGGCTTTAAAGCTTCCTGTGGGTAAAGAATGTCTTTCCCTAAAGCCTGTGTATAAAGCTTAGCATCCTAGCATGGATATTGGTGAAATGGTAATAATTTCTCTTCTCCAGAGGTCATGTTCAATCGTCTGGGTTTAATTTGGGCTTGAGGCAGCATGAAGAACCATCCAGATGACGAGAGTTCATGTAACTCTTCCAGTACAGGACAAATATAGCACCTCACCTAAATTGTCTGGCTATAAAGATCCAAGGACTACTTAAATATGCAAAGAAGCTAGAGTTTCTTGGATGGGCATTTTAAATATTTGTACACTATAGACACCTATGAGTTTAGGGAAATGAAGTTTCAAAGACTTGGAGAAATGCCTAAACCTATCTGAGAGCTATTAAATTTCCACTTATTTATCCTTATGTATTCAAAATTTTATTTTTCTTAATTCTAGATGAATAAAAAATTATATACTATCAATTAAACCTACATTTCACTTTATATATGTGCCAAAGAGCAATATCATAAAGGCACTAATGCATTTCCTACTGCTTCTTTGTCTTCTTTTTTAAAAGTTTTCTTTCTAGTGAAGACATAGATATTTTATTAGAGTCTTCTTTGACTTTTAAACTGAGATCTGAAAAAAAATAAGCAAGTTGGAAATGATTTTATGAAAGTAAGATTAGTTCTTAAAATTACCATGCAGAGTTAGAGGTGACCCTGGAGGCCATCTGGTCCACCAGGTTTCTCAGCCAGATTTCCAGCCAGGCCGCAGCTGCTTGAAAAGACGGACAGTTCCAGCCGTCCATAGGAACCCGTTCTCATATTTAGTCAACCTTTCAGCCCTACTTGTGGTCAAAGAGATTATAGCTATTGCTCCTTCCTTGCCTATGTGGCCACTTAATCACAGAAGGAAATTAATTGGCCTGGCATGATTTGCCTTTTGAAAAGTCACGTTGGTTTCCACCCAATACTTTGTGCTTTTCAAGTTGATGCTAATTGACTGATGTTAAGTTCTGTATTTTCCCTGATATTGAAGTTAAGCTGACAGGTCTATAATTACCAGGATTGTCCTTTTTCCCTTTTTAAAAAGATGAGCACTTCATTTACCCTTTTTCAGTCTACAGGGACTTTCTTTATCCTCTTGAGTTCTCAAAAATAATCACTAGCAGCTATGTAATAACACCTGCCAATTCCTTAAGTACTCTTCGAAGTATGTCATCAGGCCCTGCTGATTTGCCTAAAGCCGGCTTTTCAAAATACTCTTTAACCATTTTATTCCCTATTCTTGTTTGCCATAACTAGGTTGGCATTGCTCTGATAACTGAATCTCTGATGATTTTTTTTTTTTTATTTAAGAACTACAAAGTCTCATTATCTTTTTCCGGTCATCGTCATGAACTTCTTTCCTATCTTTGACTTGCTAAGTCAGATATTTCCTTGGAACTCTCGTTTAGCCTCATATCACTAGATAGGTTTATCTGTTACTCTTTATGTCTCCTACAAATTGCATTTCTTGTTCTTTGTTGTACTGGCAGAACATAGTGTGTGTTTCAGTGACATGCACACATCTGTGTGGTTTAGATGTTCTTATCAGTGACCTCTGCTTACCTGAAATTCACTTTTTTTTTTTTAAAAAAAATAACCCTTTATTTTGGAATAATTTTTGATTTACAGAAAAATTGCAAAAGTAGTACAGAGAGCTCCATATGGTTAACTTTCCTTAAGGTTAATTTCTTACATAACCTGGTACATTTGTCTAAAGCAAGAAATTAATGTTGGTAGATTAATATGAACTATACTTTATAAACTGGATTGCACCAGTTTTTCTGCTGATGTGCTTTTTTTCTGTTCCAGGATCCAATCCAGGATCTCACATTGTATTTAGGAGATTCGTTTAAATTTTTTTTTTTATTTTCAGTGATTCAAAATAGTACTGTGTGATAATGTCCATCAAGAGTCTACTAATCTTTACATATTCAATGAATTATTTTTATCTATAGGAATCAAACTAGGCTTGTGTAGTTTTATGATAAAAATAGTGTCCTCCATACACTTCAAAGATCAATTTGACAATCTGAGCTCTAGTGAATATTAGGGCATGCTCCTTGTGCCAGCACCAGGGAATAGAGCCTGGGAAAATTGCTCAGAAAGGCCCTTCCTTTTCTGGTTTGATCATTTTATTTTGATATCTCTGTAGTTCATTTCTCCTTTCATTGTAGTTGAGACATTCTTTTGATTCCTGGGGAAAGCCAGGAAGACAGTGCAGCAAGTGAGGTGCAACTTTTAAGGAGGCGCTCAGTTTGAGGGCAGAGCAGGTGGAAGTTGGCATATGAAGAGTGAGTGCCCACAGATTTTGCACCCGAGGGACCTCACTTGCTTCACCCTAGACTCTGCTCTGTGTCTGGGTTTTGGAGCATAATGTGTCCTTGATTTACAAGGTCCTATCATTTTCTTTCCTATCACCTACCCCTTGCCTGCCATTCCTTTTGTTCCACATAACATCTGCTGTGATATTTCAATTTTCTTACCTACCTGTGGCCCTAAACCATGACTTCTTGCATATTTCTCCAGCTCCTTGTTAGATATTAGTCAAAATTTCCGAAAGTCTTGGGTTTCCCCTTTTTTCCCACATTACATTTCTTTATGGAAGGTAGATCTTAAAGGGATTTTCTGAGTGGATGAGTATAAGCCTACATTTAATTGTGTATTTGTATGCATAGTCTGCAATTTAAATTCTACACTAAGTGCCAGGAAAAAAGAGCCTGTTTTAAAGCTTGTTTCAAGCTGTTAGACCTTCTTCTGGGCAATTACAATACTAAAATGCGATTTAATACCTTTCTCCTTCCAAGATGCCAGGTACATTTATAAGCCACATGGTTTTCCCTGACTGGGGGATAAGTAAACTCATGACAGCAATGATGAAAATATCCTAAAATGTTAATATTTAGAATGAAGTAAATTATGATAATCTTCTTCCTGAGATCCATTTAGGAAAACCAGTGAATTTGTCTATATTTATGACTTCTTGAGGAAAGGATAGCAATGCTTGGTAAGACAAGGTAGAAATGCTCTGTTGGTAGCATTTTTAGGGCATTGCAGAGTGACAATTTGTGGTTTCTGTAGTGAGGTCATAAGTCCTGGGAGAACTCTAACAGACACGATGAAAAGAAGCCAGATGCTTGGCTGCAAGTGTTGAAGAACACAGCGGTTGCTTTCACAGCTTCCAAGAGGCTAACTTGGGGGTCCAGCCGCAAGTCCATGCAGCCAGTACCAGCTTTATATTTACCAAGAATTTAAGTCACTAAATGGCAATGAAGGCCACAAGTAAGGTATTCTTGGAAACCCAAAGCATTTACTTCTCTCTCACTGCTTGGTCAACCACTGGCACTGCTTGAGTAACCAGTAGAACTTCCTATTGTTCCTTACCAAGGGTGCAGAGGTAGGTAGCAGCGGTGGGTCACTTACGTGGCTGCCGTTCAACATTGCCTCCTCCACGCAGAGCTGACTGTCTTGCAAGGTCTTCCCCTGTCTCTTGCAGACATCGTGCAGATTCTTGATGTCGAGTTGCAGGCTCAACAGCTTGCTATTCAGGCTGCTCACTTCTCTGTCTCTCTCCAACGCCTAGGCAGCCAGAAAAACAAAAGCATCAGTTATAAGCTATCAAGAAACTGCTTACTTTTGTTCACTTAATAGGTTGACAGAGACTTTAAATTTGCTGGAAATTTGTCCATCAACTCATAGCTGTTATTACTCATTCTGTGTAACATTTACATTTACATAGTTTCCATTTGCCAGGTGTCTGAGTGCTCTGTATTATTCAGACAATTACTTATTTACATTAATTAATCTTCACCACACTGCTGTGGGTGCATCACAGACAATTGTCCTGTTTTTCAAGAGGAAGTCAGTGCCTAGAATAATTCCAGGCACCTAGCGGACTGTCTATAAATATTAATGGCTCTGCCACTGAGGAAACGAACATATTGAGATGTCAAATGAACTTGTCAAGATGAGGATAGTGAATCAGTGATAGAGTTGATGTGGGATTCTGAAATCTCTTACCTTTCTCTTCCACCACTAAACCAAATGATCTCCCTCACCTATAAACCTAGGGCTTTTCTTTGGAGGTGTTCACTAATGGAACAGAAGTGAAAGCCTTTGGCTGGTGGTGTAAGATTCCTGTCTTTGATTATGAGTGAAAAAGATTAGCTAATTGTTGCTAGGTGAGAATGGAAAGTAGTGATCAAGATCAAGATTGAGAGTGTGTAGGGTAGCAGCTTGGGTGGGGCTGAGGGTGCAGAGCTTTGGTGACAGGGTGGGGCTCTGTCACACCAGACGCCACCTCCCACGCCCTGTTGTGGATGGCAACGGTGTGAAAAGGAATTAGGAAGAAGTTCTCTGTGAGCCCATGCAGCGCTTCAGTCCCGTTACTGTGCTGGCTTGTTACAGCACTCACAAGCACAGGCATCGCCACCTCTGAGTTTTAGATCTAGGAACAGTGGCTGGTGTGCTAATGGTAGGTCCCTGTCCCTGTCTCTTAGGCTAGATTATGGAGAAGGTTCTTAAGTGAAGATTGGTGGCATCTATTAAAGAAATGCTTCCTTGCTGAGAAACCAGCAAGGAAGACGGGGAAGCAGGACAGGCAAGAGGAAGAAACCAAGAAAGGGTACAATTTCAGAAAAAGTCCTGTGGGCAGTAGCTTTAGCCTGACCCCCCAGGGAACTCCAGAGTATTAGGTACACCTCAAAGTCTGTCCTGATTGGCAATCATGAAAGCTGGACTGTCAAACCGGCATCAGCCAGTCAATAGCCAATGGCCACCCCATGGGATGTAAGCTCCCCAGACTTGCAGCTCTCTGCTCCTATAGGCAAAGTGACCTCATTAGTCTAAGGACAATTCTAAGACAGCTGCAGCTGCAAAAGCACACAGAAGGCAGAATATGGGTGCACTGAAATGGTGAAGGGATCTAAGCCACAGTGCCCAAGGCCCCGTATGAGGTTAGTAGCAGGGCCAGGAGAGCACGTTCTTCCTGACCCTGTGGCCGGTGCTCTGCCACCACATCCATCCGATTGGTCTGGCTTCCGAAATATATGAGCTATATAACACCCATTCCTAGGGAGACTGGAGATCTGCTATGGACATTGTAAATCAAACCTCACTGGACAGGGAGGTTGAAGAGAGAGACCTCTTCACAAGGCTGACGGGGGCCAGAGGACAACGGCAAGAATCGGACACAGCAATGTCAGAGTATTCGGAATTCAGAAGGTTTCCCAGAAGTGCTGCTGTCTCAGCTGATTTATTTCTTCATTTCCATTTAGTACCTGGATTTTTTTTTTCTTTTACCACTTTACAGTTTAATTAGGTTAACGGCATGGCTCTGTCATTAAAAGGATTTCATTATCTCAAAACTCTCCCTCCTCCTCCTTTGCTCCCGTCCCTCGTTCCTCACTTCCAGAAAAATAACAGTGGATGGCAACTGCCCCAAGCATGTAATTACCATTAAGGCAATTACCAAGGATTCTCTTAAGAGAATATGTGTAGAGTAGCTAAAAAAATATTGGTGTACACTGTTTTCTAACCTGAAAAGAAAATCCTTGGCTTAATAAGGAGCAGCAGTTTGCTTTAGATCCCTTTTGTCATGGTTGCCATTGCCACACTGAGAATAGGGTGTGGTGCCTCATTGGGAAGTGGGACCCTAGGGGTCCCCTTCACTTTTGCCACAGGACCATCTTTCTTTGGAATCTATGAGTAGATGAGATGGCAACACAATGCCTGCTGTACCTGAGAGCCATATGCCCTATACTCTGAGTCTAGTGCACTGAGGGCTTACTAACAAAATACCACTGATATGTAACTTGAGCCTCTCTAACTTAAAAGTTAAATGCTCTCTCTCTCAGACCAATAGAAATATCCCTTCTCCCTCTGGTTTTGGATGTCCTTTGAGTGGAACCTTTGCTAGTGCAATTCTTTTGCAACACCAGAAGTTGAGAATTGGATCTTTAATGTAGACGATCTCATCTAATTTGGACATCTAGCTTTGGCTCAGAGTCTCTGAGAAAATTTCTTCATTCATAAAACAAGAGGTTTGGAACAAATCATCTTTCTTTCAAGATTTCCTAAACCAATGGAATAACAAATGTGTTTTGATGTATGTCAAATAAAATTTACTTTTGAAATCAAAACTTAACCATTCATGCCTAAAGATCAAATTTTAAAGGGGTTTTGATGCATCAGAACAGGAGTGAAGATGCTGGGAGAGCAATAGATGGTTCCATGAACCATGTTCCTTTTTCCGCTGTAGGAAGTTATTAGAAGAGGTTGTGTTCACCTTAAAACTCCAGAAAGGCAATTGTTTCTGGGGTCCCAGAAAACCTAATTTCTTGCTAATATCTTGCACAGATATTAGCTGTAAACTATTTATAATCCTATCTACTTTATGAAGGCTAAATTCCAGGCAGATGCCTTTTGAGTATCAACATGCAGTAGGAATAGATTTAATGTGACATTTCATCAATCATAGCTCTGTAACCAGTACTAGGGCACGAGATGAACTGAGATTCATAATGCTGACCCTCAGGCACTGTCTGATCCTGTTCTGGATCTGAAGTCATTAATGGTGGCGGAAATCACAAGCCTTTGCTGCTAGGTGAGTTTTCATTTACATAGGCCATGTACTTAGAGACCCAGTTTTGCTTATATGAGGTTGGAAACTGGTCCTTCTGCTTTGAAACATATGACATCAGCAGCAGGTACCAACTTTCAGGCAAAATGGTGAGTGCTGATACTGCAGTTGCTACCATACTCATGATAATTATTGGAAAATAGGTTATTTACTGAAACAAATTTTCTGTATTGATTAAATGGGTCTTTTGTCAAAGAGCACACCTTCTCAAACACATATTTCAAAAGAAGAGAAGAAATTTGGCTCTAGGCTTCCAAGTATTGACAGATAACTTCATGCTGCTTCTTAGGGGAAGCTGATATTAAGTTGGAGCTTGTGATTCAGTAGCACTTTCAGAGCCCAGGAGCACTGCAAAGATTCAAAATGGCAGCATTCCCGGGCATTTTGCACCTGAACAAGAAGCTTGGGTGGCAGTTTCCAGAGTAATTTTGGAGTCAACCAATAACACCTTAAAGGTCATCATCTTTGGTAAATTATCTTATTTGTCTGAGGATGAGGACAAATCTTCAACAATCAGTGGAAATTGACTTTTAACCACCACTAATACCACAACCATTCAAAATACATCAATTTATGGTGAGAATTATGCTTTAAAAAGCTTGAAACCTTACAAACTAATGATGGTTCAGGAATTTTTACATTTCATTTGTGTAATAGAGTTGGCAGTTATCTACAGTAATTCTGAACACTATTATTGGTATTACTAACTTGATTCCTCAGTTTACTTTTCCATTTATAGAAACATGACAGGTTTTACATTACTTGTGATGAGAATTAATGGGTATTTATGTAAGGTTTTGCCTGTGAACAAAAACTTCAGAACCAATTATGCTCATATAGTGAGGAATGAGTATACATAGTGTTCTAAATTCCTTAAAAATTGGCACACTTGGCCAGGCCTGGTGGTTCATACTTATAATCCTAGCACTCTGGGAGGCTGAGGCAGGAGGATCGCTTGAGGTCAGGAGTTCAAGATCATCCTGAATAAGAGCGAGACCCTGTCTATACAAAAAATAGAAAAATTAGCTGGGTGTGGTGGTGTGTGCCTGTAGTCCCAACTACTCGGGCAGCTGAGGCAGGAAGATTGCTTAAGCCCAGGAGTTTGAGGTTGCTGTGAGCTGTGATGATGCCACTGCACTCTAGCCCAGGTGACAGAGCAAGACTCTGTCTCAAAATAAATAAATAAATAAATAAATAAATAAATAAAAATTGGCACATGGCATACGGCAGAAATCAGTTACCTATTGAATGTGGGCTAATTTTTGTTGGCACTTGGGCAGTTGCCATAGACTTTTCACCATCATATCCTTGGAGAAATTATTCCACTAGAAGGTAAACTCCATGGCAGTAAGAATCTTTGTCTATTTTGTTCACTGCTTTATCCCTAGCTCCTAGAACAATGCCTGGCATGTCAAAGGTGCTCCAAAGATATCAGCTAAATGAAGAAATAGCCTTCTAGAAAATCCATACCAGATCTTTGTTCCCTGCAGAACTGTCTTCAAGGCTTGAACAGCTCCAGTAATCCAGCAAGAAAGGCGTGGAAATGCCTCACCTTTTGGTAAGAGGTCTGTTAAAAAGCATATGTTTTGTGGGACAACCCTATGCTAACCAAAATAGCCCCTTAAATCCTTTCTGAAACAAGTCAAGGAATACATAAACACAGTTTGATCAAACAATTAAATTAAAATCAGAACACTCCATTTTTATATCATTCCAGATAAAGAAAGTTAGCAATAATAGTTAATATAGTATTTATTAAATGCTTTTTATAGGCAGTATCTTACTTAATCCTTGTACCAAGCCTTTTAAATAGGTGCTCATCATTCATATTTTTAAGGCAAAACAAAGGGGCAAAGGAATACTAGAGTAGGTAACATGCTCAGTGTTATACTGCTAGACTCACCTAGCTAGAGTCTGGGTTCTTAAACGCTGAGCTCTGTTGCCCACCTCTGTCCATGATATTTTGTGATGCTTATAAACTGGAATTTTGAATCATGAAACTTGAAAAGAAGTCCCTTGTAACAAAGGTTCAATTCCATGTATACAGAGGAGTTGGTACACTTACCTCATCTTTCATTTCCTTGGCAGCTCTCAATTCTCCTTTAAGCTTTAGCATTTTCTGAGCTTTGTTATAAACCTGAAAAAGTCCAACTGTTTAAGATGGAAAAAGTGTAAACAAGCTTGGCCCTTTAAAGATTTTCCCAGCTGGATCTATGCCCTCAGCAGGCGGTTTGGAAAATTTTCCTGAACTGTTAGTGATAACAATGCCTACCGATCGGTTTGTGTTTTCAAAAGTGTGATAAAACCTTCATATGGCAGTACCACACTTTTACATCTTTTCCAGAAAACCACTAGTCGGTGGACCAAATAGTTCCTGAATTCACCCTTCTTGGAAAGCAAAAGATCTGAATCAAGTTTACTTTCTAGATTTCTAAGTATACTATGGCTCTGATATGGTTAACATTACACACTTATGATGACCCAGACATGTGTGCATTACCTAACTTTATTCTCACAATAACCCTGGGAAGCAAGTACTATTATTATTCTCATTTTACAGGGAAGGAAACTGAGGCCCAGAGAGGCTAAGTGACTTACACTTAGTAAGATCACATAGGCTCTCTTACTACTCCATGAGGCACTTCCATTAATTTTTTAACTGTTAACTTGAGTTATCTGATGACATAATGTTTTTGAAGCATCAACTTGCCATAATACTGGTGTTTGTAGCATTAGGAAACTTGTAAAGTGCTGAGAATTATCTAGATAGAAGGCCTCCAAGGAAACAAAAGGTTTTTGCACATGTATGTATGTGTAAGTACAGGATGATGCATTTGAGGTCATAATGAACTGAACTTACTAAAATAATCCAATTCATTATGTTTTAAACTCTAAGATTAGAGGAAATTTCTACAAGGCACTTACCTGCAGAATAGTTTAAAGAATGAGAAGCTATCGAAATACTCATTCTTTGTAATGAACCACATCCCCACCCCTAATATAAGCCAAGAGGAAGAAAGAATGCTGGTGATACATGGAATTTGGAATGTTTTACGGAGTTGTATTCTGATTTTCTGTATTGTGTACCCTCTTAAGTCTTCATGTACACAGATGCATCATGGGAATGATGATGTAGCTCAGGCTTACCTGGTAGGGATAGGCTGGGGGATGCTGCAGGAACAAACAGCCCCCAAATCTCAATGGTTTAAAGCTATGAAGGCTTAATTTCCACTCACACTATGTGTCCTTTGTAAGTCAGCTGGGGCTCTGCTCCACATTGTCCTCTGTTGGTGGAACTTCTATTATCTAGTATGTTGCCTGTTGCCATGGCAGCAGAAAGGGAATTTAGTGAATCACACACTGGTTCTTAAAGTGCAAGTGACACACTCACTTCTGCTCACATTTCATTGGCCCAAACAAGCCTAATGTCTTTCTTTGTCCCCCAAAAGAAATATAGGAATACCTTGGAGATAGTGTGAGTTTGGTTCCAGACCAAATAAAGCAAATATTGCGATGAAGGGAATCACACAAATTTCTTGGTTTCCTAGTGCACATAAATAGTGCAATCTATTAAGTGTGCAATAGCATTATGTCTAAAAAAACAATGTGCATAACTTACTTAAGAAATATTGCTAAAAAATGCTGACACAGAGACAGGGAGTGAACACATGCTGTTGGAAAAATGGCACCAATATACTTGCTTGATACAGAGTTGCCACAAACCTTCCATTTGTAAAAAATACAGTATCTGTGAAGTACAATAAAGTGAAATACAATAAAACAAGGTATGTCTGGGTTGATGAACATCACAAGCGACTTACACACTAAGCAAGCAAGAAGATTAAAATATTGTGGCATCCTGGGTAAGAAAAAATAAATAAATAAAATAATGTGGCATAAAAGAACACTAAACAAGGCTCTAGGCCACCAAGCTTGTAAACCTGGTTTAGCACCTAATTTGAGGAGTGGCCTTTGGAAAGGCCCTCATCTCTCTGAGGGCCTTTGCCCTGGTCAGTAGGTTGCACATACTGCATCTTCCTCATGCTTCATTTCTGCCTCTGTAAACAGGGGAGTTGTATGGAATTTAAGGTCTTTCCTAGGTCTAAGGTTTACTGATTCAGTGCTCTTCCATGATGGACATCTTTCTTTAGTAGGAACCATGAACTCAGCCCAAACGTCACACAAATTTGTCATGAAACAAATGTATCCTTGAGAGTAATATTTCTCTACCAGAAGACCCACTGGATGATCAGGAGATGATTCTTAAATCACATGAAATCTTGTCCTAAAGACAGAAAAATGATTTTCTAGATTATGATGGCTTCATCCACTAAGGAGTTACACAGCTATCGTTGCAAGGGCCAAGAACATTTGGAAGGAAAATTGGAGGGCATAGGTTCTAATATTTGCATGAGAATATGTTGGACTTTGCAAAGTAAAGTAAGTCAGAGGAAAAATAGAGAGCTGAATTTTGTTCCATGAAGGAGACATAGGAATCCCCTGAACCATTAATAATAGCAGCAGACAATTTGGAAGTTCTCATGATGAAAAAAATGGAAGGGTTATATGATAAATTTTTGATGCATTTGACAGTACTGTTTGCCAGACAGATAAGGAGGAATGCTTCGAGGGAGCCTCAAATGCTTTATGAAATGATCACATGGACCTTCACAGTGCTCTCTGAGGAGTGTGGCTGGACAGATATTTTGTAGAGGAGGAGGTTCATCCCAGAGGGAGGGGCTCACTACCACATCCCTGGTTACTGATTCTCTGGATCCAGGACTTCATCAATGTCTTCTCTCTTCTCAAACCCTTGTTACTGCATCTTCCATTCTGTCTCCTGCATCTCTGTTGAGATCTTCACTTCTTCATGCTTCATCTGCTGCATCTGCCCAGGGAACTACTTTCCTGTATTCAAAACTCCTGCTATTTGCTTTCCAAAGTAGGCCTTCTCTTGGTAATGGCTATGCCTGGAGAAAAACAATCATAGTGAAAACAAGAACTTGGTCAGAGCTTCTAGTGATGTTTTGTGCTTCCCCTCAGCCTGTTCTCAGAGCACTGTGCAGATGGCCAAGAAACACCTAACATTACACCTCAAATGGGTGACTGGCATAATAGGTATGAAATGAGGTATGCAAAGAAAAATAACTGTTTTTCTATTACTCAGCCTCTTGGTTGAGCCCCATTTCTACTAAACGTCAGAAAACATAATCTTAATTATTTCTGAGACAGTGCCATCATTTTCAGGTTAAAAATGAAACAGTTTATGATTCCCTCAACTTCAAGGCCCTTCCAGAGTGTGTGTAAGTTTTGGCCTGCTAGGCTAGATCCTGGCATCAGGGCAGCTTCTGGGCCATGGTCACGGGCATCCCTCCCAGCTAGAGTATGCTGAGGTGTCTTTGCCCTGGTCAGTAGGTTGCACATACTGCATCTTCCTCATGCTACGGGCTTTGGGTTGGCTGGCACTTTCTCATCCTCCGAAGATGTTCCTCCATGTCCCTGATACACACACACACACACACACATACACACACACATATGGGTGATCTCAGGCCCTCTCTGACCTGTCCTATCTACTTATGTTTGGCCTTGAGAAGTGCTGAGAGAAAGAGGATAGGATGCCAGGATCTTATTCACATTCCCGGTTTTGATCAGAAGTCTCCTTGCCCTCAGGTCACTAAACCTATCTAGGTATTTATTGTTTTCCCTCCCTTTTGCTCCATCTCATAGATCTCACGAGGATCTAATTCTCCTGCTTATGTTCCAATTCCTATCCCTAAAGAAGGGCTTTGTTTAGTTTTGGAGACGGGAAGGAAAAAGGATATAAGTCCAGTGAAATACAGGTTGAGTGGGGCAGGACATGAAACACATCCATCCAGTTCATACACCATCTGTCCACACTGGGTTACACAAGCACCATAACCACAGACTGCTGATGTTGGCTCTATCCCCAAATATGGGAGCTGCCTGGGGATATGGTAGACAGCTGGCCTTAAAGCAACAGTGGCTTTTCCTTTTCCTTAATGACCTTGGTGGAAGAATATCAAGGATCTATTTTTTTCTCATATGAAACATGTTTGGGTTTTCAGGGAAAGAGATACTTTTCAGTTTAAAGTTAAAGCCATCCCTGGGGATGGGGGTCAGTAGAAACCAACTTAGGTTTACCTACACTCAGCCATGTCTTTCTTTTATTTATGATGGGTTTTAGATTTTTCTCCAATGTTCTACCTCCTACCAATGAAAGTGGGATCAATTCTAGTGCTTTTAATTGTTGAAATGATGAGAGGATGCTCAAAATTTCCTCCATTTAAAAAAAATGTGAGCCCCATGAATGGCAGGGAGGCTTCTGGTATGTTGACTTATTTTTACCCAGAATGCATGGTTAGAGCCATAGTGTGCAGAACCCTGGCCCGAAGAGAGTCCACCTTATTGGATCCAAACTCAGTTCTAAAAGAGAAAATCCTGGTCATGTAGGGGATATCTGATGGGGCGGGGTAGGAGGAGATGATGCTGGAGATGGTTTAGCCAGGGTTTGGGATTCTGCACAGTAACGTAGTAAATAGGAACCTGATACCAAGGTCACTGACTAATAGTCCAATAGGATTGAGGATCTTCTGGAGAGAAATTAGGGCTATTTGGGTCTCCCCAGAAAGAGACTTTGGGATGACAGAACTTATGAAGGGCCAGGAGGAGCAGGAGAAGGAGTCCCAGGATTTATCAGACTCACTGAATTAGATGAAAACCTCTCCCTGTGGCTGTCGCCTTTGGTACCCTTCACGGAGACTGTTTGTTGCCTTTTCCAACATCCATTCTCTTTATTTTCTTTGGTAACAGAACCCTAATTTTATTGGGTGTCATGTACTCATCTGAAAGACTATATCTCCTACCACTTATAGCAGGGGTCCCCAACTTATGGTGAGTTGTATAATTATTTCATTATATATTACAAGGTAATAATAATAGAAATAAAGTGCACAATAAATGTAATGAATTTGAATCATCCCCAAACCACTCCCCCACCCCCTGGTCTGTGGAAAAATTGTCTTCTATGAAAACAGTCCCCGGTGCCAAAAAGGTTGGGTACTGCTGCCTTATAGCACTTTATTTCTACTTCTTTTAACACAGTGATCTGTCTTTATTATGGTTACTTGAGATTTGCTTTGTCTCTTCACAAAGATAGCAGTAGTCTACTCTGGTTAAAGAACAGGAGTATACAAACCTTTTTGAAACAATTTTAGATTTCTAGAAAAGTTGCAAAAACAGTACAGAACTCTCTCTATTGTATACCCTTTCTCTCGCTTCCCCAATGTTAGCATCTTACATGATGCTGATACAATGACAAATGCTAAGAAACTATTAAAACCATTAACAAAACTACACATTATTAGAATGTCATCAGTTTTTCCACTAATGTCCTTTTTCTGTTCTAGGATCCGATCCAGGATCCCACGTTGCTCTTCGTTGTCCTGTCTCTTTAGCCTCCTGCAATCTGTGATAGTTTCTCAGTCTTTCCTTATCTTTTACGACTGGGGCGCTTTTGAGGAGTATTGGCTAGTTATTTTATAGAATGCCCCTCAATTTGGATTTTATGTTCCAAATATTTTTGGATGTTTTCTCATGTTTAGATTGAGGCTATGCATTTTGGGCAAATGTATCATACACCTTCTTAGTGTATTGTGTCAAGGGATACATGATGTCACTATATCTTATCACTGAGATGTTAACCTTGGTCACTTGGTTTTGCTGGTGTCTACTGGATTACTATTCTTCCCATTATAATTAATAAATATGTTGGAGGAGATACTTTGAGAGTATACAAATGTCCTGTTTTTCTTCAAACTTTCACCTGCTATCTTTAGCAAGGAAGCCATGGCTTGCAATAACTATTACAGTGGTGTTCTAATGGGGATTTTCTATTTCCTTTATTCCTTTTACATTTATTCATTGGAATTCTTCTGTAAGGAAGAGCTGCTCCTTTCCCCTCATTTAATTATTTGCTTGTATCAGTATGAACTCATGGACATCTATTTTATTTTATGGCATATAATCTAATATTAGTATTTACTTTGTTGCTCAAATGTTCCTGCTCTGGCCAATGGGAGCCCTTTCAGGTTGGTTCCGGCGTCCTTTCAACAAGCCCCCACCCTTGAGCACTTCTTTCCTCTCGGGCACAAGATGCTCCAGGTTCATCTTGTATTTTCCCTGCCCTGGCCACTTCTTCATGGAGTCAGGGCTCACATTATGACTCAAGTCATGTAACCCTGGGCATGTTAACTTAGCTCTAAGTCTTAGTTTCCTCACTTGGAAACAACTGGAATAATAATACTTACCTTACAGGGATATTATGGGGATTAAATAAATAACATATGTGGAACAGGGGTAATATTTTAAAAATTTTAATGGCCTTTTTTTCTTTGCTCTCTCCAGCATAGAATCTGCTTCTTGAGTTGCCCTGGGCTGCCTTATGCCTGGTACTATGCAACACGACTCTTGTCTTAAGAAAAGATTTTCCAAATTCTTTTCTCTTCTCTCCCCAGCTCAGCCCTCCTCTACCTTCTGTCAGGTTTCAAAGGGCTCAGCAAAAAAGTCAAGGCCTTTTGGAGGTGATATTATCAACTGGCATTCTCCTACGTGCCTGCTTTCCAGCAGAAGAAGGGTTAAATACTTTGTGATAACTTCAGCACTGAACTGCCAAGTCTCTTAGGTTCAGCTCAGCAATCAAACTGCATAACCTAATAGAGCCCCTGGTGCTACGGGAAACACAAGACACTGATTTATATTTTAATATCAGTAATTTCCACAAGAGCAACATTTCTGAGTGTCATTTTACAATTTCTGTCAAACGCTAGCTCAGTTTTTCTTAATTCTGTTTATTGTGTCTGAATTTGCAACCTCATCCGCAATGCAGATTATTGGTTCCCAGGAGACAAGAACATTTCCATCTTTCTCTGGATGGGAAGGATGGGGATGAGGGGCAGAAATGGGCTTATACAATAATTGGAAATGTAAATGAAGTACTGTTTATTAAGAAATGATTATGAAGTACTTTTAGTTAAAAAAAAAAAAGAGGCAGTCCCAAACAAACTTTGCAAAAAATGACGGAAAAAAAGGGATGTTTGGGATCCAACCTAGAATCTTTCCTTCCAGAAGAAAGAACTGTGTCTACACTGCAAAATGGAGAAGAGGGACCCAGTATGGAGAATATTCGGCCATGTTTATGGTAAGATCATTGCTGTGGCCATTAGCACCAGTGCAGGTTGTAAAGTACTTTGGGATCCTTAAGGATCAAAGGTGCGTGGCTACATAAATGCCAGATGTTGCCATTAGGACAAAGGAGCCTGGTTCTCTCCTGTGTTCTTTGAACATCTAATAAAAGAACAAAGCTGGTGCTGCTGGCACCAAACCACATCTCCTACTCTGTGTGCTTACGGGCCGGGAGTGCTTCCTGGGGCCCTTGGCTGTAGATGAACACCCGTGCATGCCCAGTGTTGTCAGCTCTGCTTTCTGAATTGGTTCTTTCCTGGACAGTTCGTGACCAACCTCCAGGAAGAACTCAACATGATGCTCTTCTTTGAGGCCTGAAACTTAGCTTTGGCCAGAGAGGATCTCTCCCTTAGTTGTAACGGACAGCAGACCAAGAGTCAGAGGCAAGGCACTTGCAACCCAGTGAAGCTTCTTGTGTGACTATCATGCTGGCCTTTCCCACACGGGAGCGTTGTTAGTCTCTGCAATCCTTCTTTCCTCCAAAGCCACAGCTCTGGTGGGTTGTAGCAATCCCAAAGCCACTTGTCCTGCCTCCGACTGGTGTTAAGTCCTCATGCTTCTCGCCAGCATCCTTCAGTTTCATACACTCTAAATCCAACATCATGTCTCATTGCCAAACCTCTGGCAGAAGCCGTGTCGAGTTTCTCAGTGGAGCTATCGACCACATTGACTGAAGCCGCAGCAACGTGTTTCTCCCCGTCCAAAAGGGTAAAAATAACAGGAACAAGTTGTCGGAAATGAAATTTCAATTCATCCACGCCCTTCCTACACTTCTGCTGCGACTCCCAAGCAGGGATCGATAGTGTTTAGACAGCCAAGGAGATTTTTTCCCCTCTTAAAGTACCAGATCAATAGTAAAAAAAAAAAAAAAAAAAAAAAAAAAATCCTCCAGCCCTCTGTATGTGTTGTAGTAAATGTGAACAAATCAGAGGCCTTTGGCTAAACGGATTGACTGAAGGCGGCAGCAGCCTGGCGCTTTGTAACTAAGCGCGCATCAACTGCACAAGTGCAACGAGGGAGGACACCCCGGCGCTCCCGTGGTTCCCATAACGAGGAGGCTTCAAAGGGAATTTCTGTCCCCAGAATGAATGGAAGAAATGAAAAGATTTCTGTGCACTGCGGCACGGGGCTTGACTTTTTTAAAAAAACGAGAACCACTCAATAAGGATTACTGACCATCACAGGAGTGCATTTTCCTGGAAGATAGCTTGGACCATGGGCTACTCCACACTTCCTCTCCATTTCATCTTTTGCTTCTTTTATTTATTTATTTATTTTAAAGTTCTTAGCTTTTTCTCATTGCTTCACAAGTTTTTCTCCCCATGATGCTGTCCACCTCCGGAACATCTCCTCCTTGGAAGATTCTGGACCCTGCACATCTCGATTCCCCGTTAGCCCGACACAGTCATTTCTATGACTTACCTGTCTCCTCGTTTGGCACCACTGATGTTCCCTCCTGATGCCTCTTTTATCTCCTCCTCTTAATCCCATTATTTATGTGACAGAGAAATTGGATCGAAGCTCAATTCCAACTTTCTTCAAAAGATTTACCCACGAGCAGCCTTCTCCTCCCATTATGAAAATTTTTGTGTTGTATCGTGTCCTTCTTTTCCATCAGAGATAATCAACACAGCATGCAGATGTCCACATAGGTTAGGCCGACTTCCAAATTTGGCCTTTTTGTTGCAAAAACCAATGGACTTCAGCCCTAATTATGAGTTGGGAAATGGAAGACTTCTGAGGTGGACTGCCATAGAAGAATTTCCTTAATTTTGCTTGAAAAAGCCAACCCAGGGACTCAAACGACTATCACATAGCCAGTCCTCCTTTGTGGGGTTGAAAAATTACTCAGGTTGCAAAACCCAAAGGTGAACTGCTATGAACACGTGAGCGCTGGCTATCATTTATAAAAGACTTGTGAACCTTCTCAGTGATTGTCGTGCTAACTTCTTTAATGAATTGATTTTATTTGAAACAAAGCGTTGGCTAAATCTAGTGTAGAAGCATATAAGAAAGATAGCATGTTGGTTTAGATAATATAGTCTTTTGTAGTATATTTAGTTAAATAAAAGTTTACAATCACAGATAAAAGAAATGACTCTTGCAGATTGTGCTTTAAAAAGAAACTTCTCATGGAGTCACTTCTTGCTTTGTATGAACCCATACTTTTGACCAGCCCTATTTTCCTTCTGGTCACTAGCATATCTCACAGGTACCCTGGGAGAAGAGAGATTCATCTCGGTCACTTCAAAAGTCAAGAAGTTAGGTAATCCCAGGAAACAGGGCTCTCGATGAATATTTCCGAAGATGAAAGGAGAAATGGAGACTATAAATATTAATTTATTCTGTAATTCAAAAGTGCTGAGAACCCAGTGTGCATTAGGTGAAGCAGAAATATACAATGACAAACACAACTATAAGAATACCAGTGCCATAAAATAGCCACTTCTGCAGGTGGCCTCGGGCAGTGAGCTTCCTTGTCACTATAGCCTCTCCCTCTCTCGTGGTTCTTATTAGCATTTTTAAGGTTTAAATGTTGAATACGTATCGTAGTCATGTTGGTTCTAACATGTGAGAAGGAGATGGGCTGGTTTCCGTTTGCCCCTCACACCCACTCTCTACCCCTCTCCCCCCTGCTCTGTGTCCACCAGCTCTCCTGCACTCTGACCTCTGACCTAGGATGAGTTTGACCAACATGCAGTGTCAGCAGGAGACCAGAGGGAGGGAGGACTGTGTCCTGTCCCATGTGCCCTCAGCTCCTGCCATGGAAGGCCTCCAAAGTGACCAAGACTCTGGGCTCTTGGGGCCTTCTCCAGGCTGCTGCTCTGCTGCCCCCTTCAGGTCTGCTTCCCCAGCCCCAGCCCCTGAGGCCTGCAGGTGATCAAGGCCTACTGAGTACTACACCTGGGCACTGCATGATCCCTTACACCACGCCCACACCATTATGCCTAAGTCCCTTTGTGGAATACTCCACACTGGAGTATTTCACAATTATTCAGCAGGAGCATGCCATCTACTTCCTGCTGGGCCCTGATCAATAAGGTAAGTGGGGGAAAGTATTATTCGCAGTTGTATTAATTTCTGAGGGCTGCTGTAACAAAGCACCACAAACTGCCTGGCTCAGAACAACAGAAATGCATTGTCTCACCGCTCTGGAGGCTGGAAGTCCACGATGAAAGTGTCAGTTGGCTTGGTTCCTTCTGAGGGCTGTGACGGAGAATCTGTTCCATGCTTCCTCTTAGCTTCTGGCAGTTTGCTGGCCATCTTTGGCCATTCCTTGGCTAGACTTATCACCCCAATCTCTGCCTTCATCTTCATGCGGTGTCTCCCTGTGTGCATGTCTGTCTCTAAGTTTCCCTTTTATAAGGTCAACGGTCATATTGGATTGGAGGCTCACCCTACTGCAGTGTGATCACATCTTAATGAATTACATCTGCAATAACCCTATTTCCAAATAAGGTCACATATCAGATTCTAGTGGTTAGGACTTCAACATATGAATTTTGGGGAGACACAATTCAACCCTTAACAGCAGCTAAATATGTGCAGGTATTTTTTATTATACCAGGAAGAGAAAATCCTCTCTTGCCTTCCTCCATCTACCGTCTTCTCTCTCTTATCTGCGCCTCACCACTCATCTTTGTCAATGAATTGTTTAGGTTTGCTATCTCTTTATACTTCCCCCACCACCCCCTTCCCACCCCCACCTCGTCACCCCCACCCTGGTGCCAGCAACTCTGACTGGCCAAGGTCAACATTTTGTTGTCCCATCCAGTAGACTCTTTTTGGTCCTTATTGTATTTGACAAACTTGACACTAGTGGCTGCTTCTAGAAACATTTCCTCCTTCTAGAAACATTTCCTGTCCTTAGTTTCTGAGACCCTCTCTGAGTTTCCCTGGTGTTTTTCTGACTGCTTCTCAGTTTCCTTGGCATGTACCTCTCCTGCCCATTTCTGAAATGGTCCCCAAGGTTCACTCTTGTCTTGTCCTCCCCTTTCTCATTGTACATTCTCTCTGATCCCTTCCTCCAGTGCCCTGATTTCAACTACCATTCATATGAAGACTGCTCCTAAAACAAAATCTCTATTGCAGCTCTCCATTTGGAGCTCCAGATCTCTAGACGTAACTGCCTTCTCAACAGCCATGCTCTATGGTCCACAGACCTGCAATTCAACAGCTCCAACCCTAAACCCATAACCCTCTACTTCAAACCTGCTTCTCCTCCTGTGCCACGTATTTTGCTTACTTAACAAACACACATAACATTTATTATGTGCTAGGTACAAGTCTGAGCACTTCACCCTTAACTTACGTAGTTTGCATAACAACTCCATGATGTAGGTACTGTGGTTACTTTCATCATAGATGAGAAACCAAGGCACATAGAAGTTAAGTAACTTACCCAAACTACACAAGTAATAGGTAGTAAAGCTGGAATTCAAGCCTAAGTGGCCTAAAGAAGCCCAGCTCTGACCACTACTGTATACTGCCTCAGTGAAAGGGACCAACACTCACTCCATTTGTTCAAGCCCAGAAATCGGAGCTCCATCTCCATTCTTCTCTCTCTTTATCTCTCTCACTCACTTCAACTACCAGACCCTTAATCCCATCACTCTCCAACCCCTGCCTGTTGTACCATCTAAATAAATCTTCTCTTCATTCCCAATCTTACTGCCCATTCCTCCAGCAACTAGAAATGTGATTATGAAATTCGCATGCTTAAAATCTTTCAAAATTCTCCATTGTTCTCATGATAAAGTATAGACTCTTGAAATGGCTTTGGAGGCCATCCTTGGTCTATGTCCTGTTTTTTGACCCTCACCCCTATCCTCCTTCACATTCCCCACCACAGCTCTACTGAATTATGTTCAGTTTCTCAGACATAGCCCCAGTCTTTGGCCCCTGCTGCTTGTGCTACATGCATCACACCATCTCTCTCTCCTCCCATCGTTTTCGGGCTAAGTCTAGCTCATCCCTCAGGACTCAGGGTAAATATCATTTCTTCTACAAACCCTTCTTTGCTCCCCAAGCCTGGCTTCTTCCTCCAAGCATGTGCTCCTATCTTGATCCTCTGAAAACCCCCACCAGGGCAGTCATCACACCATGTTAGAATTGTGAGCATACTTGTCACTATCTCCCTCTAGACTGTAAACACCATAGATCAAGGGACTGTATTTTTCTTGTTCACCATCTTATATCAAGTGAGTAGACAAGTCATAGTAAATGCTCAATAACATAGATTGAAAGAATGAAGAGGCAATTCACTAATTTACAATAAGAAATAACTGTCACAGGAACTGGAATACTCTTAGTCCATAGGGCCAGCACACACTCTCTCTCCAGGTAGATCAACATGAGAAACCAAAGAAGTTTTTTGGTGACATAATCAGAAGTAAGGGACACTGAAATAATCTGACATTGAATGGCAACTGGCTAGGACAGCACCATGTAACTCTTTCAAATGCAAAGGTCTTTCCAATGGGGCTGATACTACCCATCTGTTGGCCACGGCTCCCTCTCTCCCAGACATGGCTAGGAGTAATCTAGACATCATTCCCTCTGTGACTATATTTTCCCCCCTTCTCTGCATCATGAGATTAGTAAGCTCTTTCCTTATATAGTCTACTCTGGTCCAGTTACGTTTGGCAGATCTGAGAGCTATTCTATCTCCCTAAGGTGACTCTGGGTATGGTTCAGCTCTTACAGAATAATCTTTCTCTCATTTTCAAGTTCTGGGGGAAGCCCCCCTGAAATCCACTTTGAAGCTATAGAGTGTTCCAAAGGGCTACTGCCATTCAGAGGTGCAGTGGATCACTTTTCATTCGAACAATCAAGAAAGATTTTATGGAGATGGTTGTGTTTAACCTTGTCTTTGATACTGATAAATGAAGATGGGTTGTATTTTAAGATATTGAGGAGGAATACAAATTTCCAACTGGAGCTGGAAGATTAGGAGAGGCAGGTATGTGAAGAGCTTTAGATGCTAGGACTCAGAGTCTGAAATTTATCTAAAGGCAATAGGGAGCCAGGGAAGGTTTTAGAACTGAGTTGCTTCAGGCAGACTGACCTGACCTCTATGTGTAGCAGACAGAGTAGGTGGAAGTAGGAAGAAGAGGGGAAGGCCTAGAGAGCTAGACAGAAGTTAGGAGATGGCTATTCTCAAGTAAAAATAGCCAGTTGAGCAGAATACAGAAAAAAATACAGATACATAGGAAATCTATTTCTTTAATTTGTTACTACAATATTAATAGTATATTATAACCAAATGTATAAACAAATTCTATAGAAGTTTATTAAAGCACCAATTAAAGCAAAAAAAAACAGGAACTCAATTTTTGAAGAAAGATTTACTAAATAAAGACTGTGGTTGGTGTGACTTAAAATCATCATTGGGGCAATGCTGTATTTCTGAATGGTTCATTTTCTTCAATCATTAGATGAGTTTGCAGATTAGATTTGGTTCCAGTGGGCTCCAAGAACTGTCCCCATTCAACCGGTTGGGTTAAAGTGGTCTGAGGTACTAGTCAAGTGTAGGGACTTGGAAATCTTTTTGGTCTAAACAATTTCTATTGTACTGGGATCCACTCTGGACCCTGTAGGATTATTTGTCAAACATTTCATTTGTAACTCTAAAAGGTCAAGGTGAGATGAAGATAGGGCTGATTTTGGAGGAGGGTGGTGGGTAGACTATTTATATCAAACCCATTTATATTTCAAAGTCTTTTTCCTGTGGCTATTCTTCAGTGATCATGTCGTGGAAGGGAAGGGAAAGTGAGGTGGTTACATATGGGCGCCGCTATTGTTATGTTGGAAAATACTTTTTGATGAACAGTCATTTCCTTCCACTGCCGGAGGGTGTTGATAATGAGCAAATTACCTTTTACTCCCTCTGGTGTGGATGTGAAATTGGCTGTTAATAGAGTTGCTAATGCTACCAGGTTAGCATGTGATTGTTCTATTTTAAGCCAATTTAAGTTATATTTGGGGAGTAGCCAATCAGACATCTCACTAAGAATATGGGCCCAAGTGCAGCATTTAATATGGAGAAACCTGCCTCACTCACAGATGTGGCTGTGAGGCAAAAGTGCTGAACGTGCTGTTGTTAACATGAAATGTTTTACTGCAATGTCTTTTTTCCTCTGGTCTCATTAGGCAAACACCAAATGTTTTCACCATAGGATAGAACCCATTTCAAACCTCAATAATATAGAATGCCATCAACCAATGATGTCCTTTGTTTAATCTAACAATGGGTTAATATTGGTCATTTCATTAGTGCTTGTTATGCAGTGAAAGCTTACTAGAAAGTGAAGTGTTCAGAAATTAGTTGAAAGGAGCGAAAGAGGTGAGAGATTTTACAGAGTTATATGCTCGATTGGGCTAATTAAAGGTACAGATGTATTCGTGGGTTATGGAAACATCTTTGATTTCTACAGTTGCTTTCCTGTGGGGGGGCATGGTGTATCTAATCACATATGGCATTATGAGCTTCCCAAGGGTAGGGGGCACAGCTTTTTCTCTCATGTGTGCTCCCTTGCCCTTTCCCTACAGCACCTATTGCCACCTGGTACCTGGTGGGTGAATTGAGTGCATTACTTGGGCAAGTTTTTTAATTAAATAGGATATTCTTGAACAAAGCACTGTAGATTTGTGGTTTTCATGTTTTATTGGCCTTTCATGTTTTAAATATAAAGCTCATTACCTACACACAGAGAAGGAAACAGGTATGAAGGATGGAAAATAAAACTCAACTGATGTGTTACAGAAAGGTACAGTGTGTGCCATTCTGGTTTAGATTAACTGGGCTTGGCACTGTTATGGCTCCTGTCACCTGATCAGTTTGCTGGGCTGAAGAAATTGTAGAAATGGAAAAGTACTGGTACCTAATGACACCCTAACCTCAACCCTGCCAAAATCCCTCCCAAGGACATTACAGGCCTGTGCTCCCTAATTTGCTGTTAAGATGGGTGGCCATGGAAAACCCATCCCTTGTGATCCCCCACTCTTTAACAGACATTGGCTGAGAGCTGCCCTGTGCCAGGCTGGGATTCAGAGGTGACTGGGATGGGGTCCCTGACCAAAGGAGCACAGAGTGTGTCCGGGAGACACTTATCTAGAAAGTATAATACATGGTGATAAATGGGCTAGTAAGAAGTGATTAAAAGCTTAGGCATTTGGAAAATACTTTTAGTGGTGACTTGCTTTCTTAAACAAACACACACATAGTATTTATAATGTGTTAGGTACTACTCTATGGACTTCACAAATATTAACTCATTAATTCTTCTAACAATCTCTAGAGGCAGATACTATTATCATCTTTATTCTATAGTTGAGGAAACTAAGGCCCAGAGAGGTTAAGTAACTTTCCCAAGGTCACACAGCTCATTAATGCAGAGCCAGGGTTTGAACTCACACCATTTGGCTCCAGAGTTCATGACCTCAGCTACTGCATACTGCCTTCCCTTTAAGCCAGTCCCTGGAAGATCAGTGGGATTTGGGCAGATATGGAAAAGAAGAATGGGTGAGATGAGGACCTGAGGCAGAACATTCCAGGCAAAGGGACAAGCTTGTCCAAGGGGACTGATGAGTGACCCACGAGGAGGAACTCAGTGGTCAGAGCAATGGGATAAGAAGAGGTGCCGTTTGGATTGTAAGCACTGATCCTGGAGGGATGGGCAGAGAAAGGGGGCTGGCAAAGAGGGCCAAGAAAGAGCCACGGAAGGAAAACCAGAGGAGGAGTCTCTCCAAAGGGGAGAAGGTAGAGAGATGATCCAGAGTGCCAGCTGCTGCAGAGGTTCAAGTAAGATGAGGAAGACCAAGCCATTCTTTTGGAGATTAGGAGGCTGCTGCTGATCTTAGTGAGCACAGGGTGCGTCAGTCAGAGGACTGCAGTTACACTGCAGATGATGAAGAGTTTCTAGGTGGAGAGAGTGGTGTGAATGTTTCTCTAGAAGTTTTATAGTAAAGAGAAGAGGAGAGAGAGAGAAAGGAAAGGGAAAGGGAGGGAAGGAGAAGAAACAGAGTGGAATGGAAGGGAAGACAGGGAGCCCAGCTTAGAGGCAGATGGAGGAGCAGAGAGAGGTGGGGTTGGGGAGGCAGACGAAAGGACTCCCCGGCATACCCTCAACCTGAGCGCTCTTTGGGGCACAATGTAATTATTATTTCTTTCCGCCAGTGGAGCATAACATAAAAAGGCTCAAATGCAGATTTAATCTGGGGGCTTTATGAGACATCCTAGACGGTGAAGACTTTGAGGGAAGACCTATGCATCCCCAACAGAGTAACAGGCATAGAGCAGGTTCTTAGTGTGTTTGTTGAATGAATAAATGGGTCTTATTTACATTTTTATTGTGAATATTATAAAAAAAGAACATGGCACTGATTTTAAAACACTTGGAAATATAGTCATAAAAAAACGAAAATTTTATGGCCTGCAAGTCATTTTAGGAAATGTTGCAAAGACATATATCCATCCTGCCCGAGGCCTTGAGGTAATAGGACCATTACAGAATTTCTCACCGGGTCATCAAAAAAGTTTCTGCTCTCATATTCCAGCTACTTTACAGACAGATTCTGTATTTTATGGAAGGTAGGAAAAATAAGTTGTTTCTGAAGCATGGGGTATAGTTAAAGGTGTTAAGAAAATGTAAAACAATTTTACTCGTGTCTTGACTACTAATTGGGATAAATGTTTATTCTCAAAATGTTCCAGCATTATCTTTCTTCTTCCAGAAAGGTCAGGCACATGCCACTAAAAATACATTTAGTACATTTGGGAATATTTTTCAAGTGATTTATTGGGGTAATGTATGGACTATTTATTTAAATATATCTCTTATTTCCAGTAATGCTACAACCTCATTAGAAGCGACTTGGCTCATTGCTTAAGCGAAATGATTTAGCTATTTAGGACCGCTCCTTTAAAAACAGGCTATTTTCCTCTAACAGTTTACCAGAATTGGGAATCCATTTTTAGAAAAGTACATGAGAATGGATAAGGTCATAGCCCTGAGCCTTAGGGAATTCCTCCAGAAGTTGTGTCTGTTGTAGGTTCTGGTTCATTTTTCTCCCTTCCTGATTCTCTAGAGGGGAGGAATTCTCCACTTAAGGTGTGACGGCACAGCCACTTCTCTGGGGGATTGTGGAATCGTCTGGAGGGACTCTGTACTGTATTCTCAGTGGCAAGTACCCAGCCAGTAAGGTATTGAGCCTAATTTCAGTGGTGAAAAAGTGCTTATGCTCTTTGGAGACACTATTGTGAGAACATTACTTGACATATTAGAAAATAAAATTTGCTAACTACTGGGTGTGCAATACACAATACCCTTGCTGTCGCTGATACTTGCAGCATATATGCAAGTTATGAAGCAGAACCATAAAATGCATATGTATGACCCCCAGGAGCTGAAACATTGCCAATATTGTGGCGTCCCTTCTTGTCCCTCCAACCCCCGCCTCTCCCCACCATCCTGAATTTTGTGTTTACTATTCATCTGATAAAAAACTCTTTTATCACATATGTGTGTATACTCCTAAGGGGAGGGAGTGGGAGAGAGAGAGACAGAGAGACAGAGACAGCAGATGAAGGGAGGGAGGGAGAGAGGGAAACACACACATAAATACACACTCACACAAAGAAAGAGAAAATGCCCCCAAATAGTTTAAGGCCAGTATAAAAAATACACAAATTTCCTCAGGTGTTTTGTTCTAATGATCCAAATTCAACTCTTAGAGGATGCTAAAATTGTTACTGTATTGAAAGATTTTAAAATGTATTAAATTCAGTTGATGTGCATATGAGGAAGCTGGCAGTTTCATTTATTGTTTGTAGATTGTTAATTGTCTTATTTCTTAAAAGTAATTTAGCGATATGTAATAAAAGTCCTACAGAAAGGACAATTCACCAGGCAATTCCCTTATAGGATTTTATTCTAAAGGAAGAATAGAATAAGTATTTGAAGATGTTTGTTTAACGATGTTAACTGCAGAGTGACTGATTATAGCAAAAAAAAATCAGGAGAAATAATCTAAATGTCTGAAAGTTATTGATTAAATAGCTATGTAGCAATTAAAAATGATGGAAGGATGTGCGTGTTATAGTGAGTGGAAAAAACCTAGATATATAATATGTATTTGAACTGTCCTATATATAAGACCCTCCAATTTTGATAAAAATAACTTCTATATATTCATGGGAAATGTTATGGATGCAAATACGCTAAATTTTATAAGCAGTGACAAGATTTTAGGTGATTATCGTATCCTTGTTTATCTGTATGTTTTGTTTTTCTACAAAAATAATGTATTACTTATTTTGATAAAATAAAAAATAAATTGGTGCAGTCTACTTATTAAAGAGAAAGTTCGGACATTTTTGATGCTGCCTATATATACTCCATTAGCCATCTGGGGATTATCTCAGATAATTTAAAATCATAGATTGATACCTGCTATGAAGACCTTTTCTCCCTTCCTGTGCTCTCTGGGGATGTCAGCTGATTTTATATCAGCCTAAAAAAACAAATATAATTACACAACCCCCAAATGCATTCCACTGAACAAAAAGTCAAGCATTTGTATTCCTCATAACCGCAGACGCCCCGCTCCAGTCCGTCAGCATGGAGCACACATAGCACCACCCGCTAACTGCACCTCCCCAGTGTTTTCCACGGGGTGGGTTAATATTTCTCATTCCATTTGTCATCACAACATCCTCATGAGGTGGGGAGAGTATATAGTGGCAGGTACAGTAATTATCAAAGCTACTTTTTTTTTTAATTTGGTAAAAGACTGGTCAAATATTTTCATTTTATAGTCCCTGGTCTCTTGGAGCCTTTGAAAATAATGGTCAGTAGTTCAGCAAGTTCATTAACTAATTCTCTTAAGGTTGGGGAATGTGTATTATCTGGACCTGCTGATTTACATATTGTACCATGTTTTCAAGTATTCCCTCACCTGGTTTATTTCAACATCTATATTTAAAAGTCTTCATTACTCCCTAATTATCTATGTTCCCTTTCTTTATTTTTCCTGTTAAAAATATTAAAAGAGCAGTTCGGTATCTCTGCCACTCACAGTCATCATTAATTTCACTCCCCTTCTCATTTATTAGTCCAGCCGCTTTATTGCCACGCTCCCTCCTCCCTGGCCCGTTTCTTTGCCTCTAACCTCTTTGGCGGTGTTAACTCATTCTGCTTTCTCTGCTGCTGCTCTTATCTTTCCTTGATGAGTCTTCGAAAGAGTTGGCACAGTCATTTTTTTTTTTTTTTTTTTGGTGCTTCCTCATCCTTTCTCTATTTCCGCAGTGGGCTTTCTTCCACCCTTAGATCTTTTACAAGGTTCTTTGTCAAGCAGCTCCTTGCATTTTTTTATTCAAGGCGTCCTGGGCCTTTGTGGCTTAACTGTGAATTGAAAACTTTGTGCCCTTGCCTGTAGTGCTATCTGGGTTTCTTAATTCACCCAAATTGGATTTCTGAAAATCTTTTGAACTTGAGCAAGTTCCTTAATGTTTTTAAATACAGAGATCAGGTCACATCACCTGGCCAGTGGTATCTCCTGGTCAATAGTATCAAAGACCATTTATGGAAGAGAGAGAATTGATAGAGATGTGAGGTCACTGTTCATGCCTTGGGCAGGATATAGACATTTTCAGACCCAAATTCTTCCTCGACAAAGAAGGTAAAGCGCTGTTGGTGTTCCAGGTTGTTGACATTGACCTTGGTGTCCTGGTGCAGAGAACACACCTTGGAAGGCAGCCAGCTTGCTGTTTAGAAAGGCGCAATTAATAAATGCTGCTCAGGAGTTTCTCTTTCTAGTTTACATTAGTTAATGGAATGAGAACAAGTGCTAAATTTTACACTCATCAATTTAGACACATCCATCCACAGTGTTCCTTCACTCTCTGTTTTTGATAGTGGACATGGGGATCTGCTGGTAAACAGGTGATCTTGGGACAGCTTCCTTTGAAGTCTGCAGCAGCCATGCTGTTCAGGTCTCCCTCTAGAGACAACTTGCTACAAGGAGTGCAGTTAGCTGACAGCCGCCAGCTGTGAGTGTCTCCACAGCAGCTTCTGGCAAGTGACTGGGCACAGCATGGTGTGGTACCAGGGCCTACATTTTCTGGCCCGCGCAGGACTGCTCAATAGGTGATCTTTGCACCAGATTGTCCTGTCGGGCTGGCCAAGCTGTTCCCTGAGCTGCACTGCAGTCTGAGATTCCTCCTACCTCATCTTCCTTCCTTCCCCCTCTCCTTGTCACAGATGTCAGACCCGCACTGAAGTCTTAAGGCTCTTCCTGCCTGTTCCTGCTTCTTCTCTCCTTTATCTTTCAGTAAATCTCTTGCACTTCTACTGCTACCTCAGCATCTGCTTCTTGGAGGACCTGAACTGACACAAGAACTCAGCCCCACTTAACCTTGCTAACCCCCCCTCCCTCCCACATCCGTCCTGCCTGGCATGAGCTCAGCCTATACTCTTTTATGTTTCTTTATGGAAAACTCAAATGCTACATAGTCACAGAATGCATTCCAGGCTAAACAAAGACAGAGCTGGTGGTCATCTCCAGTTTGGGATTACTGTCTATATACCACTATTCTCATTCATTAATATGGATAATTGATCTTATTACAGTTTGAACAAATTGGACAGTTCCCAGGAAAAGAGCTTGTACTTAAACTGCAGCAGCACTAGGTGATGCTGCTGCCCCACACATCAGCTGCTGTCGGAGCTGGGCTTGGCCAGAGCCGTCCTGGGCTGGGGTCCTGTCTTTCCTTGGCTGGAGAGGGCCTACTGGTCTATAATCCACTCCGGAAATCTGAAAAAGTAATTTCTGGATCCATGATTCTGGACTCTAGAAGAGTATGTTATTAAATCAATTTCTCTGTCTCAGAGCTTACTGAACATGTGTATGTGTGTATGTAGGAGTTTCTGGGAATTCTTGAATTGGTTCAGGAACTAACTGTGGTTGCTTTAATTTCTCTAGGTGCCCACCAGTTTATCTTACATAACTGCTCACACTTTTGGATTAACAGAACAACTGAAAGCTCAGCAACCCCTACCTCCTGTCTCCAAATGTGGGAGAAGGATCAATCTGAGTGGTATTGACACCAAGGTCTTTATCTGGAGTTCCTCAAAAGAGGTGCATGTCCAGGTAACACTCACGTGTGTTAGAAGAATAGGGAGACGCAGAGTACAGGTACCCAGGTTTCTTCTATGCTTGGCGTCTTCTCTGCTGAATACAAAACAGGCACTTCCCGGGCCAGCTTTCTGCCTTTCACGCTGCCATCTTGGACGCTCCCTCTCCTCCCCTTTATGTGCCCAGTCAGCAATCTGTAGACATAGCACCAGTCTTGTAAATCCTTATAGGCAAAGCTGCTGAGTGGGACTAAAAATTTAACCCTGCGATTCACCCTACCCCCCATCAGTGGTATCTGATCTACATGCACAATCCATTTTCAGAGCAGCTGGTTAACATTGGTTAATCTGAGTTTTGAGAAGAAGTTACTTTCTTACACATGGGATGACTATTTGGTTGCACAGAAAATGCATTCATATGAACAGGACTGAATTCATTCGTGTCTCCATTGGTGGATCGCTAGAACCACAACCATCAATCTACTCTTTACATTTCTCTAATATTACCCAATCTTTTTCTGTCCCATTTTATACCAATAAAGGTTAGGAATTTCCCAGAAGACTTTTGGCCCAGCGCCTTACATAGAGACATTAGCAGTATGTCACTGGGGTAATTTTTGAAAGATAGCCCTAATATTGTGGATAGGCTCCACAATCCAAGTGCAGTGCTACTCAAATTTACATGATTGTAAGAGTACAGATTCCCAGGTCTTTCTCCTGCAGATTTTGACCCAGTAGGTCTGGGGTACACTTGGGAATGTGTATTTGAAACAAGCAGCCCAGTGACTCTTATGATCAGGCAAGTTCAGGAAACACTGCCTCATTCTTCAAAGTGGGTTCTAGCTACAAACTAGTATATGATTCCATTCAGACTCAGCAGAAGCAGCAATGCAAAGAAAAGATCATGGAGATTTTAATAGCTAGAGAGAGAGCCATCTGTAAGTCACGGGATGCCCTCACCAGGTAATTGGGCACCTAGGATCATTGTAGTCACCTGGAAGCTTCTGATAGAGAAAGCACTGGGGAATCTTGTATTAACACATTTAATGTGCTTTACTAAGGGGAAAAAGTATGGCAAGCCAGGAGGCCCTGTTAGCAATCTTTTGAAGCACATGGCCAAGAAATAATGCTTTCTTTCGTTAGTTTAACCCTTGGCTGTCTTTCTCCAGGGAGAAGCCAGTGGACATACACACGGCTAACAGTGAGCTTCCTAAAAGGGCTGGGGGTCTGTAGGATTCTGTGGGCAGTGCCTGGGAGGAGTACAAGGAAAGCCACACGAAGCTCTGTCATGTAACAAGGTGATGGCTTCCACTAGAGAGCGCAGTCTGCCGTGCTCCGTCCCAGCCTGCGTTTCTCCTCTACTGGGGTCAGCCTTGAGAATCCCTGCAGACACCAGAATATTGACCCACCCAAGGAGAGATCCCTCCACCCCTTTCTCATGGCTGAGGGGTGAGTGCAGCTCTTGTCCAGCTGAGGATTAACTAAGATAAAGTCATGCGGAACCTTAGTCTGAAGCTGAAATCGGAAGCAGGTGCCTTAAAGGGTCACATGGAAACTCTGATCTGCAGGTTTTTCAGGCCACTTCTGTCACTCTGCATGCAGTCCGACACCACACCTGCACACCAAACCACAGTAGGTAAGATTCCAGTTTGCCCCCTCCCCAAGAAAGTTGGCCACCCCGTGGGAAACTTTTTGTCTGGTGGCAACAGCTAAATGAAAAGGCAACATTCTGTTCTTGTCTGCAGATAAATCATTCTGCGTCGAGGGCATCTTTTTGTTTTCTATCGCTGAAAGAGTCTGGGTGGCTTTTCTTTTCTTTTCTTTTGCCTTTTTCATAAATAAATATTTTAACTGGAAATTTCCAAGTGTATGACAGGCCTAGAATGTGAACTTGAATGTACTGTAATAGAAATCATCAGTTGCCATGGCGACGTGTTCCAAGAGCAGATCGCACCAAGTCACGTGAGCAGAGAGTGCTCAGTAATACTAACACATCAGAGAGCGAGGCCACTTAACCTCAATCGCTTCCAGCTATTGTGCAGAATGCAATTGAATTTATTCCTAATTTCTGCCAGTGCTAAGGAACAAAATTTCCCTGCAGATTTTAATCTTGCTCAGGCAGCCCCAGCCGGTGCTCAGACACTGTTCAGCACCAATATTCAGCTGGGCTACTCACCCACTTTACAGCTCTATTTTCTTATTCTTCTTTTTAATAGTAGCTTCTCTCTCCCTGCTGGATCCTGCACATCCCCTTGCCCTGGGGAGAACTGCCCTCCTCCTCTCCGAATGGCTGCACGGTTTCTCTGGCTCTGTCTGCTAATGCAAGGAACACAGCTTTCATAATAATACCGATTAAAAAATGACGGGTCTACACTTTCAGCAGTAGTTTCCACCTCCCCCTACACCTGGCATCCCAAACCTGTTCTGGAATATAATTCCCACCAGCTTTGGGCTGTACCTTGGAAGGCCACAATTAACAGCCCGTCATGATAAGGCAAACCCATGGATCAGTGAATAATGGAATCAAAGTGTGTATTTTCAGTTCCTGTCACAGTCACTTCCCCCACATCCCCGCAACCAGGACAGCAATGTAGACGACCAGGAGGTACAGCTGCTGATCACAGAGCACTCATTTTGAGAGCTTATCAGCGCCTATGAAGGCTGATAAATCAGAGCCTCTCATATGGACAGTCTCAAGTTAGCAGCGTCATCGATCTCCCCTGCCCCTTTTAAGTTGTTTGTCTTATTCACTTCCAAAGATGATATCAGAGATGCCAAATGAGCCTTTGTTTTCTGTGCTCTTATGCTGCCTAGGGTGAGTTGCTGTGTTGTTGCAGGGAGCTAGGAAGCATGCTTCCGGGGCTCAGCCCTTTGTTTCCAACCCAAGGTCACCTCTCCCCATCAGCTCAGGTGTTGTCAGCACTCTGCCTGCGTTCCCAGACAGGAGGCAGCATCTTCCCTTACTGACAGTCTTTGTGTGGCCCCAGCCCTCCAATGACCTCCCCCTTTTATGAATGTCACTTTAAAAAAATCATAAAACCTGCTTGAATAGCTAAATGGAGACAGTGCAGAGTCTGGTCCTCAAAAAGTCCACGCTGAAGGTCAAGCAAACAGAACTTTAAAAACATAGGGAGATCACTGGGAAGGTCTTTCAAGCAAAAAAAAAGGTAGTTTCTGCAGCAACTTCCTTAAGCAGGCAGGTTCCTCTAATACGTGCTAAAATGTAGTTGCAATCAGTTAGTTAGTAGCAAGTCACTGTTCTAGCACTGTGCTGGAATAGGAAACATGGAGAGAAGTCAAGAAGAGAGGAAATGGCAGTGTGACATTAAGACAGGCTGCTGGTGGTCGGAGCTGAGAGCCTGGTAACTATGGAAATCCTCGTGGAGCCTGGGAGAGAAAAGCAGCCAGAGAGGAAATGAAGGGAAGTGCTGCAATGAATTTTATATCAGCAGTGTGACATTTGGATCTGGCATGAGAAAACCACGCGCCAAGCTGTTGGTAGCGCACATGGCTCTACACCCACCCTGCTGTGATGGAGCCTTTGCCAAACAGCCTCTCCCCACACCTGCCTGTCCCCAGAGCAAGGTGCCCTCAGGTAGAGCCAGCCCTCTGGCCCCTACTGGGGACTTTAAGCCAGCACAAGCTCCCTCTGGCTAGGATGGGGAAGAACTGGCCTTTAACTGGCAAATCAAATTGTCTAGCTATTCACAAAACTGCATATATTTTCTAATCAAAATTGGTTTGATTTATACTGGAGTATCATTTCTACACTTACTAGTCTAAAATACTTGCTGACACTTTTACTAGAGCTGTTCAGTCCCTTGGTGCCTTGAAAGGTTTCAGGAGGACGTCTGATATGCCCTGAAGCAATGTCCCTGTGGACAGAGTGGTCTTCTGGAACATTTACCCATACAGGGGTACATTTCTGGAGGCCACTGAGCCTCACGGCTTCCGATCAAAGAAAGATGGTGAGAGAATGTGGGGAAAAAGCAGAAGCATTTTATCCCTGGTGAATTTCATTAAAGGAAAAGACAATCTGTGCTATTATGCTAATACTGGCAATAGCGATTTTATTATGTGAATGTGAAAGTTCGTTATTATGTTCGTTAATCTATAGTCAAGGAATAACATTATTACAATTCTTATAGCTTTTCAAAGTACTTTCATAACTGTTATCTGATTTCCACTGCATGGCAACCCTATGATGTTGGTGGGCGCATGTCATAGATGAGAAGATTAGGATCTAGAAAGGGTGGGCTAGGACAAAACCACACAGAGTAAGGACAAGATTTAGGTCTTAGAACACCTGGCCCAGTGCTCTTCCCACAGCCCATGGTGTATTGGACAGGCTCAGGGCTTGGGCGCCTGCCATTCACTTCTGAGGGAAAGGGCCCAAAGGGACTCTTTCCTGCACGATTTGCTAGATGGTTCTATGTTTGGCAAGAGCCAGCTCACAGGTTAGTGAATGTGGGTTGGTGTCTGAGCAGAGGTCAGCCATCTGTGGGTTGAGCAGGAAGGGGCCAGTTGCCTCTGAACAAATTAGTTGTGGATTCTGCTTGAGAGTTTTCCAGATTATATTTAATCTATTAAATATAGATAGGTTGCTATTGCAGCAACCTGACCCAATCCAATCTTGTGTTTTGGGAAGTGTGGTTTCTGGTGGCACACAGGAAGTCAGGTCTAGCTGTCCTTTCCAAGAAGCCTGCTGTACAAACCTACCTCAGGAGCAGTGGGACTCAGAGGTTCTGACGTAGCTATGTCGACCCTGCCAAGATACAAACCACTGCATTTGCAGCTGCCAAGAAACGGAAGACACAGACTTCTTTATCCTTTCCTACGCCACTCTCCCTTCAGACGCCCTTCCCTACCCTGTCCTTGGTAGCACAGGAATGGGATCAGAGATGGGTCGAGACTCAGCGATGTCTGGTAGACACATTACCTAGCAATAAAAAACAGAGTTTTAACACTGGCTGTTGAGATAAGGCTACATCAAAAGGGCTTGTTGGAAATGGCCCCATGAAAACATCCAGCTTGATGATTCCTTGGGAAAAAAATCCCTCTGCTATTCCCGGTTTCTATGGATCCTTGCATTGAACATCTATTGCAGAAAGTAAGCTGAATGTGGCTTTGGTAATGTATGCTGGGGGTTTTATTGGTAGTTCAAATGAATGGGAGGTGCTGTCGACATTTTGTTCTCTAGGGGTTGGGGATGCTACATATGCAACAATGAACGGACAGTCCTGCACCATGTTCTATTCTGCCCTAAATGCCTATGATGCCCCACCCCTCAGTTTGGGAAAGGAGATTTGGGAGCATAGGTCTAGTCTCTTGAAGAAACATGAAGGTAGAAGACTTCCCCAGGACCTAAAGGAGATTCCCCAAAAGTTGGGAAGAGCAAATGGGGAGGAGGAAGAGGAGGACTAAAGACTTAGAGTCCTGACTGCAGAGGAGACTCGCACCTCAAAAATCTGTCAATATGTCTGAGTAGCAAGGCCTCAGAGTGAAATGCACACACAGTGCTTTCAGGTCAGGGTTTCTTCATCTTGGCATATTTGACATAATTCTTTGCTGTGGGGGCTGTCCCGTGCATTGTAAGATGTTTAGCAGCATTGCTGACTCTATCCACTACTCCATACCAGTAGCAGTGCCCCCCGCCCCCACCAGTCATGACAACTAAAAATGTCTCCTGACATTGCCAAATGTCTCTTGGGAGGAAAATTGTTCCCAGTTGAGAACCACTGTTCCAGGCCAGGGGTTGCAAATTCAATTGCCTATAGGAACCAGACGATGATGATGACAAGGACAACAATAGTAACAGCAGTAGTCACAATAGTTAGCTCTTCTGTGGTGCTTACTGGGTGCCAGGTACCATTCTAATCACATCCTGAGTTTTAATTTATTTTGCCCTCATTATTACTCTATGAAGTATGTTTAACCTCATTTTACAGATTAGGAAACTGAGGCACAGAGAGACTAAGAAACTCATCCAAAGTCACACACTAGTAAGTGGCAGGGCCCACACTAGAGCTCAGGCCATCTGTTCCCAGAGCCCATGCTCTTCTCTGCTGTGAGGCTCACCAAGGCACCATCTTCCTTTATTTAAGCCTTTTTTTTTTTTTTGCCTCAACCATTAACTAAAGGAGAAAACTGCCACAACACACACTTTTTAAGGTTGTAGGAGTTTTACAGTCTCTGATGATACAAATGTTTCTATATTTGATAAGCATTGCTCAAATGAGATGTGTTAAATTGACAAAAAGAGGTGGGCATTTTAAAGTATGCAGCAGTATGTGGGACTTTCCTCTGAGCTATACTGCCTTGTTTTCTGGCAGCACAGGGTTTTGGCTTTAGCGGAATACTGATAAAGACTGGGTGCACATCCAGAACTTACCACGATATCTGGTGCTCTCCTTGCCACCTCCTCTGTACTGGGGAGGCAAGGCAACCACCAACTGAGTGGTGGGTTCTGCTTGAATGAAACAGGTCATGTCTCCTTGGGCATTTGCTACCAGGCCTTGGTGGGCAGCAGGCTGCCAGGGAAAAGGGGCGATGCCTGTGGGCTCCCCATCTGCGTGCTGCTGGTAACATACATGGAAACCATCCTTGGTGGGGTCCCTGGGTGCTGTAGCTTGATTATGACCCTCTGCTTGGATGACTGTCCACTTAAATATTCCTCCACTTATTGTTTCACAGCCTGAATAATTCCTTGTCCCCACCTCTCCTATGGGACAGATTTGCAGAGGTCTCAAGACTGTCACAGATGCATAATTTGTGACTACATCATTGTTCTTCCAGCCTTTTCCCAGCAATGTTTTAACACTGACCTGGAGGTATCCGGTAGAAAAGCTAAAATTTGGTCCTATGGCCTCAGTTCTCAGGCTTTCTCTTGAGAGGGTGATGAGATGCTAATTTGAGTTCATAATTTTATGCTGAACAATTATCCTTAGAATTAAATTTCAGCAGGAGTTTGAGAGGTACAGAAGTTATAGGAACTATGTCCACATTTTCATTATAGATTCTCCTCATTCCCATCCGTTGTTAGAAAGATCTTCAACACTTCCCACGTTACATCTGGTTTTTAATTCAGTAAAAGTCATGCATGCCTCCTTTGAATACCATGGTTAGAAACAAACAGCAATTTTCAGAGTAATTCTCGCAAACATGATAGTGAACGTTTTCCCAGGATACAGAAGGGCCCGGTTCGAAAACAAATGAAAAGAATTCAAGCAAAGCTGTCAATTCCAATGTTTAAACACTGAAGTTGGTCAAGGTATTGCACTGCATTCCCAGCTTATCTTCAACCACGATGTTATCTTTCCCTCTATGCCTGTTTCCATCCCAGAAAATTTATTACTGACTTGCTACATGGCTAAACACCCTTCTTTATATACATTATCTCAATTCAATAAAAAATACTTTCAAAGCTCATTATATAAGTCAGATATAAATGAGATCAGATATATTAAAAGACAACTAACTCCATGAGGTGACGTATGGTAGGTGATGGCCACATGGCACACTACCCTGGTTGTTCAGAGGGACTGAACACCTAAGCATGGGTACCTGTGAAGACTTTCACCAAGACTGCTTCCTCCTCCAGGAAGGTGTCCTAGATCCTTCTCTCATTTCCCTCCACCAGACTGAAGTAACTCTCCCATCCCAGAATTTTAACATCACTTTATCCCCTGCTACCTTGTACTAGAGTTATTTATTCATGCCCTATGTCCATATTAGGGGGAAATTAGTTTAGAGAAGATTGTGTCTTTCCTTCATCTCTCTGCAGACACCATGACTAACATGGTTCATTGCAGTCTTGTACACACAGGGTGCTGAGTAGATACCCTTGAATGAATGAATGAATGAGTTGACTTGGGACTAGAACTGAATCTTAATTGATAAGTAGGTTCAGACACTTTCAGTAATAAATGAGTCACTATAAACTATAAATCATTCTGGCTGGCATCATTCATGGACTCCTCACTGATATTTTCCTCTAACCATACTAAGAATTGAGCCATTTTCGTCCCCAGATCCCATTCCAACACTGGGTTAAACTGGCTTAGTAGCATGGTCTTTACTGACATCAAGACTTTATTGGGATAGGAAGTTGGCACTTTGTTGCAGAGATCCCATTACGGCCCTGTAGGAGGCTGTCACTTCCCCCAAATGCACTACCTCTGGTGCCAATCTCTCGCTCACGCATTCTCCTCCTGACTGCTGGGAGCACATAGGCATGCTGCACGTCACCTGCTCCTCCGGCTTTTGACAATCTCCTTCCTTTGTTTCCAAATCCTAAGCAAATTGCTTGGTTGACAATCAAAGCCTGCTAACATCAAACAGCTGCTACAGACAGGTGTGTTCTACAGTTACCTGCTGTTTGCTTTCCTCAGCAGGGACTGATATGACAAACAAAACCGGGAGCTGGGTGCCAACTTTCAGAGTCACTCCTGAAAGCTCAACCTAGTGTCTGTTTCTTTTGCTCTCCTGGCATTTGTTCAGACTTGGAAATTCACCCTAAGCATAGCCTCCCTCAGTTTTCATCAGTGTGTGGCTGGGTGGGTTGAGGTACAACCCCACAGATGCCCAAAGTTCTTTGCAAAAAGCTGGGAATTGCATTGCTGCACTGAAGCAAAGAGGTTGCATAGTTCTGGAACCCTTGATTTATAAGGGACACCCAAGCTCCTTAAAATATTTTCCAGACTTTTCTTACTTGTTAATGCGGTCATATGAGTGTTGCCTCCTGATTTCTGCTTTTAGCAGAAAAGGTCTCAGGCTCTGACTTTGAAAGTTGCTCCAATCACCCTGGAGTGTGACTGGCCACTTAAACCCCAGTCACTGGAGGCTAGGAGGATGTGGCAGGTTAGAGGCAGAATGCATTCCCACTTTTCCCAACATTTCTCCCTGTACTTTGGAGCGTGGAAAGCTACCAACCATTTTTTTCCACATTCTCTTTTATTTTCCAGGTGCTTTTACACCTAAGGTTCTGGATGTGGTTTAAGTTCTGCCAGTTAGACGTGCCCAGGTGAAATGTGGAAGGTGACAATGAGTCAGAGCCCATGTTTTCTGGGGCCACTGTTTCTCTGGCAGCACCAACGTGGCTCTTTGGGGATTTGCTGTGGCAGCTACGGATGGTGGCCACTTCCTGACTGTATTGCTTCCTGATCGTGGTGGCTTCCTGATCACAAATGAGGCAGCAGTCTCCCTGGTGCCCTGGTATTCAGAGTCACTCCTGAAAGCTGAATCTAGTGTCTGTTTCTTTAGCTTTCCTGGCAATTTTGTAAGTCATTTAATACCCTGCTTTAACTTGCTAGAGTGAATTCTATTCCCTACGACTGACCCTTAATCAAAACAGAGGGCAATTGGGCTAGGACATTAATCCCCCACTGCTTAGCAGGGTGCGCTGAGGTAATCAGTCAGTCGGCAGGGGTCCTCCGCAGAGCCTCAGGCTGGATGTTCCAGAAAGGATGGCCACTGTTCTGCCAGGGAGGACCCGTCTGCCTTTGTGCTTTGCTTGTGCCCTTCCTGCTGCTTGGGATAGTCTTTCCTCCACCTCCACATTTCTCCTTTGAGGCCCACTCTGTTTCCTGAGCTAGAAGCAGATTTTCCTTCTCTGAACTGCATGAGCACTCAGCACACTTCTCTTAAGAAATGATCACTTTCTACTCGTTTTATTGTTACTTGTGTACATTTCTTATCTCTTGAACCAAACTGTCAGTCCTTTAAGAGCAGGCAAAGAATCTGAATAGTTTTGGTAGGTCCTGAGAATCCCCGCACTGGCTGTGCCTGGGCACACGATGACATTCTAGACAGGAACAAATAAACAGAGAAAGGAACGTACACGTAGCTGTGCTCCCGGCTAGGACATGATGCACCATTTTTCATCATTTGCCTTCTCATGGATTTGGAGGGCCTCACAAAGACCTCATGCCAGTTTAAATGATGGCATTGGAGCAGCAGCACTGCCCAACAGAACTTTCTGTGGTGATGGAGATGTCCTATGTGTCCAGCGGGGTAGGCCCTAGCCACAGGTGACTACTGAGCTCTTGAAATGTGGCTAGTGTGACTCAAGAACAGAATTTTAAATTTCATTTAATTTTAAATTTAAATCTTAGTAGCCACTGTGGCTAGTGCCTGCCATATTGGAGAGTGTGACATCAGGGCACATTCTAGTTTGGTGGGCACACGGGACCTCTGTACTAATTTCATTCTGTCATGGCAGGCCAGGACATGGTGTTTCTGGGCTGACACATTGCCTTTCTGGCCTAGGATCAGGGCCTTATAGCTTGGAAGGAAGTAGAGGCTTCAGAGGGAGGCTTTAAAAACAGGGGACTAACTTTCAAATACCCTTTTCCCTAATTTCTAAAAGTGATCTGCCTATTCCTGCACCCCTGAAGCACTGATGTGCTGGTGGCAGCACGGAGGTGGAATGTTGCCAGAAGGATGGTTGGCCATGTGTTGAACAGCCTCGTGCTACAGATCAGCACTGAATGGACAGCTCTTTTTGGAAAGGATAATCAGTTTTTCACAAAGACATTTTCCCCCTCTGTGGCACCCTACAGCAACCGCATGTGGGTGCATCAAATTGCGCTGGATGTCAAGGATGCAAACAACCCCTGTGGGCATACTGGACTGCTGTGGGTAGGGTGACTGTGACACATCCCCACCTGGCCATGTTGCTAGCTCTCACTGCACACACAAAAGGGTATGATGCCAGGACAGAACTGGGATATTGATGCAAACAGTATAGTACACATGTTCTGTGCACACACGTGGTCACCTGGAGGCAGAGTGGCCTCCTTTCATGAGGTTCTGGGGGTGCCCATCCAGGGCCCTTTGGTTAAGAATGATCTCTTTCACAGAATTCTTAGAGATCACCAACCACACTATGGTCCACTCTGCCAAGTGCTCTTACTCTTATCTACAGAATTCAGCCCTCCCCGTCACCCTTGATGCCCTGTGGCATAATGTAAGCAGGGGAGCTCTAGAAGCATCAGGTGCTCTGAGGGCCTTGGTCTCTTCCTTTTCCTCTGCTTATGAAGGTGGAAGCACCAAATATAATGACCAGGGAGCCAGAAAGAAATCTCACTGCTTTTCTTTGCCTCAGTTCAAATCCACTGAAGATGAATGAGTGTGCTGACCAGACAATTGCTTGCTATTGGAAAATGGGCTGCAGGTGTGAGGAGGTGAATGACAGTGACATAGGAAGGTTTGGCAGAGACAGGACAGAACCAGAGAACCACGAGAAAAAAGCACAGTTAAGTCTGGGTTACATTCTAGCTGTGAGCCTTGGGCAAATTACTTGGTCTCTTGGAGCCTCCATTTCATTTCATGGGTTGGTGAGAGGTTGAAATGAGCTAACCCATGTGACAGTCCTCATAGAATGTTTGACAAATAGAACCAGATGCATCTTCTGGTAAGAAGCCTCTGTGACCTGCACCTATTTACAACTTGTGGAGGTCAGCCAAGATTTGGGGAAGCACTGGGATGCTCATGGCCGTGATATCAGCACTCCAGGAGGGGAGCTCCACAGGATGAGCCAATTCTGATATTGCTGGCAGCGTATCATCAATAACAACGCGATAATAGTTGAAATGCACACAGCCTTTATTATGAGCATTTACACTGATCTAACCATTTTCTGGGAAACCTCATAACAGTCCCATGGGTGTGACTATGGTTATTTTCATCTTGTAGATGATGAAACTCCCAAGAGGTTAACTGACTTGCCCAAGGCCACACTGCCTGTTTGTAACAGCTGGGATTCAAACCTGGGGTGTGGTTTGAGAGTCCACACTATTAACCGTTGCCTCCCAGAGCACTGCTTTCAGCTGAACTCAACCTAGCGGTGATGACCACAGCTGATGGTAACAACAGCAAAGTATCAGAAATGTTTAGCTCCTGAAAAGTTTTATAGTGAAATTCATGTGATGCATGTTTTCACCCAGAATGCCTGTAATTTTGGGGGGCTGAGGTAGAAGGATCACTTGAGGCCAGAAGTTTGAGACCAACCTCGGCAACACAGTGAGGCTGTCTCTACAAAAAATAATTTTAAAAAATTAGCCGGGCGTGATGGCACGTGCCTATAGTTCTAGCTACCCAGCAGGTTGAGGAGAGAGGATTGCTTGAGCCCAGGTGTTTGAGGCTGCAATGAGCTGTGATTGGGTCACTGCACTCCAGCTTGTGCAACAGAGTGAGACTCCGTCTCTAAAAAAAACAAAAAATAACAAAATAACTGTCCTTGCTGGGTTGGCCACAGAAGGCACAGGCAGGAGACTGAGAGGCAGGAGGGTATTTCTTCCCTGTTCTGACCCTGCTTCAGAATCTCTGGGAAGGTCACATCCTTCCATGACTGCAGCTTCTGCTGGGCGACTCCCCCAGTTCTCACTGGCTCTGGTAACACTATGTCCTTCCATTGCTCCTTCCACCTTAGGGGGAGTAACAGCTCCCTGCTGTTGCTAGTCACTGGGTGACTTTCCTGCTTGTTCTCCTACCTCTGTACACTCCTTTGTCAGTAGCCTCTTCTTTAATTTCTCTTCATCTATCCCACTAGGGGTGACTGCTGTTTCCTCCTGGGACCCTGAGTGATGCAGTGAAATTTATGAAGTTGCAGGTAGGGGGTTGCTTCACTTGTTGGTAAAGATTCTAATGTGTTAACCAGAATAAATACTTGTTTGATAAAGGAGAAAGGAGTTGGCCTTCCCCGGCAGGAGAGGAAGAAGAACTTTGAAAGAAGATAGACTACTTACAGAGAGAAAAGGCAAGGGCTTCAAGTGAACGAGTTGGCGTTTTGGTGTAGACAAATCTGATCTGTACAGCCAATTTTTAGACTTTAAAAAGTTAAATGAATCCTTCCTGGAGGCTTGTGCTTCCTGTCCCGTCACTTGTTTGAAAAGAGAGCTACATCAAAGTCCCAGGCACCAGAATTCCCCAGAACCCAAACTTCACAGCCCTGCTGGGGGACACCTCAGATCCTTAATTAGGAGGACAAAAGGAGGTGAGCAAGGAACCCCCTTCTGCTTTAATTACTCCTGGCATAATATTCTTTTTAAAGCTTTACTAATTGAAATTAAACAGCTGTCACGTTTGCACGGGGACAAAAAAGAATCCATTTTTCAGCTTTCTCTGATTTAATAGAGACTGACAGTCTGTGAGGAAACCCAGGGCAGTTTCACTCCCTTGGCTACTGGGTCACCAGTGGCTGACTCAGAGCAAAACAAAGAGTGTCGAGGAGGTGAAGTCTTCTCTATTATAGCAAGAGCAATGCTAGCCAGGAGTTCTCAGGACAAATGACACAATAAGTTAGTCTCATGGCCACCTTCACTAAAATGATCCAGTAGCCAACTCTTCAGTAGCCCAAGATTACCAAGATACCTACTACCACATGCTAGAAGGGGCTAGAAACAATCAAACATGAAAGAAACATGCCTGCCAATGGGATTGTTTGCTAGGTAAGTTCTTTCACATGTAGTGAATGGTGGTTAAGGGGTGGTTTTATCACCCTAGAAGCCAGATTAGTAAATGGATGCTGAAGGAAAAAGAAATTCTACAATAGACTTAAGGGTGCGCTAAGTGTTTTCAGAGAAGTTGACTTTTTCAATTCCTACGGCTACATGGGGACTCAGGTCTTATGAAACAAATGAGACTTGGAGCTACGGAGCTTAATTTTGTGTGTGGTGAGGGTGATATGCATGAAGGGCTTGGATAAAATCAGTGACCAGAGCAGTTGGCCTTCCTCCCACCTCTCAGTCTCAATGCACAGATCGCTGGCAGCAAGGCGTCTACCTTCCAGGCAGAAAATCAGAAGTTTCTTCTCTGGATAAACTAGATGGCCCTGGTGACTAGACTTCCTTACACTAGAAATCTCTACCTAATAACCTTAAGTGAAGACATTTGTTTGCAAGCCCTGCTCCCACTCCCAAAGAAAATACCCCTATCTAGAATCTCACATTTAAATAGAGTAAAAGGCAAGGATTTTTGAGGAAAATCCCTGAAATGAAAGGAAACAAAAATAGACAAACAGAAAGAACAAACATGAAGCAAACAAGGATAATGCAGGGAACAGGAAAAAAAACGTAAAAAAAGAAACTACCTCTAGTTCCTATCTTTAGACAGATTTGAGAGCAATTGGAGAATAATAACGTGTTTTTAGAATTTAAAAATAGAATTTCTAAAATAAAAACTGCAGTGAAAGAGTTGGAAGATAACATCAAGAAAATCTCCCAGAAATTACAGCAAGAAGTAATAGAAAATATGACAGAACAGATAAGGATAAATCTGTCTAGAAGAGGTTGTCAATTAATGGTTTATGTGCCAAATCTAGCCCATAGCCTGTTTTTGTAAGTCGTTAGCTAAGAATGTTTTTTTTCAATTTGTAAAGGGTTGTGTTTGAAAAAAGAAGAAGATGCTACAGAGACCATATATGGCCCACAAAGCCTAAAATGTTTAGTATCTTGCCCTTTACAAAAAACATTTGCTTATTCATGATTGAGAAGTTCCAGCATCCAACGAATAGGAATTCTAGAAAGGGAGAAGAGATAAAAGGGAAAGAGGAAATTATTAAAGAAAATATACAAGAACAATTTCCCAGATTTAAGGACGTGAATCTCAGGCTGAAAAGGTGCATGGGGTATCCAGCACAATAAATGAAGACTGGGCCTTACCCAAATAATATCACTGAAATTTCAGAATGTCTGGTATTTAAAAAAAAAAGGATCCTGAAAGTTTCCAGAGGGGATAGAAAAACAGGTCACTTACAGAGGCATCTTAATAGCTATGCTTGATGCTAGAAGAAAATGGAACAAGGCCTTACCAATTCTGGTGGAAAGTAATTTTTAACTTTGAATTCTATACTTGGACAAATGTAGGGGATATTAATATAAAGTCATGTCAGACATTAAAAAAAGACTTAGAGAATTTACCTTCCCAGTACCTGTGTTAGGGAGCACTAATCGCAGGGGCGATCCTCTAGAATGGGAGAGAGTAAACCAAGAGAGGAGATACGGGATCCGGGAAACAGATTCAACTCAAGAAAGTGGTAAAGGGAACTCTCAGGACGTCAGCTGAGAGGAGGAATAGAGATAAACTGGTACAGACTGGGACAAGAGAGAGAAAAAGAGCTCCAGGAAAAAAATAAAAGGGTGTGGTAGGTATCTTCTAAAGTGTTGTCTGTGATCTCAGACTCTTGGTAGTCATTCCTTCTATTAATATAACCCCCTCCTTTTGAGCTGGACATAGTTACTTGCTTCTAATAAGTAGAATATGATAAAATTGATAGGGTGTTACTTTCAATATAAAGCTTAAATATGAGGGTTTAAAGAGACTCTGGCTGGCTGGGCCTGTAATTCCAACACCTTGGGAGGCTAAGGTGGGAGGATCGCTTGAGGCTAGGAGTTTGAGACCAACCTGGGCAACATAGTCAGAGTCTATCTCTGCAAAAAATAAAAAAATCAGCCAGGCGTGGTGGTGCATGCCTGTAGTCCTAACTACTTGGAGAGCTGAGGCAGGAAGATCAACTGAGCTTAGGAGTTTGAGATTGCAGTAAGCTATGACTGCACTATCGCACTCCAGCCTGAGTGACACAGTGAGACCCTGTCTCTAAAAAATAAATAAATAAATGCCCTCTCTTGCTCTCTCACTAGCTCTTATGAAAGCCAGCTGACACGTTGTGAGCTGCTCTGTGGAGAGGCCCATGTGACAAGAAACTGCAGGAGGACACTGGCCAAAGCCTCTGATGAACTGAATCTTGCAAACAACCACTAGACTGAGCTTGGAAGCGAATCTTCTCCTAGTTGAACCTGCAGATGACTACAGCCCTGGCTGACACCTTAACTGTAGCCTTGGGAGAGATCTTGAGTCGGAGGACCCAGCTAATCCAAGTCTGATTCCTTTCCCACAGAAATTGTGAGATAATAAATGCTCATTGTTTTAAACTGCAAAGTTTTGGGGCAATTATTAACAGTTACTCAGCCATAGATAACTAATACAAAGAGATTGAGTGAAATCTGATGTGATGGAGCATTTGGGGGAAAAGATTAAGGATAAGTAAATAACAAACTTTGCACATAAATAAAGAGCAAATAGAAATTTACAGAAAATTTCAAAGTTGCATTGGAAAGAAACACAATCATAGGTCACTATTTGGCTAAACAGTGAACGGTATTATTAATAACATAATCACACTGTTGTAAATATTGAATATATAACTAAAAAGAGGAGGGATATAAGGTGGAATGAGTTCTCATTTATCATAGTATGAAGTCACTGGATAATTTCTAAAATTGCAAATAAAAATAGCAGTTTAAATACATTATGTATAAGTATGGAGGTAACTATTGAAGAAACAGCTAAAAGACTTGAACGTGGTTGCCTTTGTGGAGCAGAACAAGACAGCACACAGGAGAGGGGTAGGAAGGAGACTTTGCTTATATTACTTTGACGTCAATTTGGCCATCTAGAGTGACATGGCAATTTAAATATTGACATGGGCAAATTTTTTTGAGACAGGGTCTTGCTTTGTTGCTTGGGGTAGAGTACAGTGGAGTCATTATAGCTCACAGCAACCTCAAACTCCTGGGCTCAAGGAATCCTCCTACCTCAGCCTCCTGAGTAGCTGGAACTAAAGGTGCAAGCTACCACACCTGGATAATTTTTCTATTTTTCATAGAGATGGTGTTTTGCTATATTGCTCAGGTTGGTCTTGAACTCCTGGCCTCAAGTGATCCTCCTGCCTTGGTCTCCCAAAGGGCTAGGATTACAGGCATGAGCTATCGTGCCCAGCCTTACAATTAATAATATCATAATTATATTAAAAATATATGATACACGTTATTGTAATTTCCATACAGCCAATTGATTCTCTCAGAATGTTTTCATTGATTTTTATGTATGTCAGAATTTACTTGTTCATCAGTAATGTGGGTAACTTTGCTGAATCAGTTAACAGTTTTCAAATACTGGAAGAATATTTCCTCAATATTTTGTGCTATTTACAATTTAATAGCTACAGATACAATATGCTTTTAATTAGTCTGGATTACTAATACTTTATAACTTTTAAAAATCTCTAGGAAATCAATAAAACAATAAATAAAACCCTGATTTGTAGTATTTGCCAATTTCTGTAGTATAAATACCTCCACCATGGTCAATTTTAAATTACCAACATTATACCACCAAACATAGAGCCAGGAAGAAATGCACAGTAGCCACCACCATATAGTATTTCCCAGTTATTGATACAAGAGGCGTAAATAATCTCAGGCATAGATGATAGTAGAAAAATAGGAAGTAATGAAATTTGAATAATTATAGGTTGAGCATCCCTAATCTGAAAATCTAAAAACCAAACTGCTCTAAAATCTAAAACTTTTTGAGCCCCAACAAGATGTCACAAGTGTTAAATTCCACACCTGCCCTCATGTGATGGGTTGCAGTTAAAAGGCAAGTGCACAATGATAAAGACGACATTGCTAACGCTGTAGAAAAAGTGCCTATAGGTGGCATGGTGAAAATGTGTCATGGGCTTATTGAAAAACTAAACCAGCATGTATTCAGAACAGAACAAGAAATCATGTCATTTTATAAAATCAAAGAGAGCCTCCTAAGACAAAAGCTGTTGTTAATGAGGCAGATGACTCTGGAGGAGACCTTTTAAAAAGCCATCGAGCAGAATGCCTCTGCATCCCTAGAGGACCCACTTCCTGGTCCCTCAACTGCTTCTGATGTCTCTTCTCATCTAAAAAAATAAAATACAGTGTACAGTAACCTTTTAATCAAAACACAGCATCGGAGGTGGAGACTGAAAGCCGGCAGTTGCTTGTTGCTGCTGCTGTTTAACAGCTGCTGCAGGTGCTGGTGATGCCGCTGTGCTGCTTAGTTACCCTGAACACATTATTTCTTCACTGTATTAATGGCATGTCATTGTTTTTTTACTATTAAGTACTTACATGTGAAAAGGCATAGGAAAATGATTGCTTATTGGTAGCATACAAATTCAGAATCAGAAATGAGGATGATGCCAAACAACCATAGATTGTCCACACGGGTAGCTGAAATAGTGATACCTTTGCTTTCTGATAGTTCAATGTATACGAAGTTTGTTTCATGTAGAAAATTATTAAAAATATTGTATAAAATTACCTTCAGGCCATGTGTATAAGGTATATATAAAAACATAAATAAGTTTCATGTTTAGATGGGTTCTATCCCCAAGATATCACATTATGTATATGTAAATATTTCAAAATCTGAAAAAAATCAAAATCTGAAACATTTCTGGTCCCAATCATTTCAGATAACGGCTATCCCACTTGTATTACATTTGTTTTTCATTTTTTCTTATTTACTAGTATAGTTATATAATTTAATTTTTAATAATGTCTATGTTTAAAAATCAGCTCACAAAAATTTAACAGGTGACTCTTGCAAGTTGTATGTAATGAGTCAGCTCCAGCACACTGCTAAGATGAAGTATGCCACTTCCATGCCTGGCCCCTAAGATATGCAGCATAATGCTTCCTAGACTCTCTCTTTACACACTGGCCAGCCCAATACAGAGAATCCAGTGGAGGACACCAAGAATGCCCTAGGGGACAGGAGAGCCTGGATCCCTGAGTTACCAGGGAGATGCCCAGAAGTGCCATCCTACTAAAATATCTGCCTTAAACTTGGTGTAAGTAAGAAATAAGGCTGGATGTGGTGGCTCATGCCTGTAATCCCAACACTTTGGGAGGCCAAGGTGGGAGGATTACTTGAGGCCAGGAGTTTGAGACCAGCTTGGTCAACATAGTGAGACCTCGTCTCTACAAAAAATTTAAAAATTAGCAGAGTATAGTGGTGTGCACCTGTAGTCCTAGCTATGTGGGAGGCTGAGGCAGGAGGATCACTTGAGCCAAGGAGTTGGAGGTTGGAGTGAGTTATGATTGAGCCACTGCACTCTAGCCTGAGCAAACAGAGCAAGACCCTGTCAAAAAATAAAAAATCAAAAAAAAGAAGAAATAAACTTTTGTCCTGTCAAGTCTGAAATTTGAGGTTATTTGCTATAGCAAAACCTATTATGACTAATATGCTTTGCTAGAAATGTTAAAAATTAAAAACAAAATGAGACATTCATTTAATGACAGCATTAAAAATAACTCTATACACAGTGGTCAATACTAGAAATAATAGTACTGTTATTTATCATACCCAAGGCCAACCATTTTCAACATCATATCTAAAACTATTGATATTACCCTTGCCTTCCCATCTTGCTTTCTTTCACTGGTGATCTCTATTCTTTCCTTGTGTAAATCCAGGGCTTAAAAATATCTCAAAAACAATGTCTCTGATGTCAGAGCTTCACTTGTAGTGTATTAATTTACTTGACAAATGCTTTGGGCCAAAGGCCAGAATCACGCAGTTGTAGTAGAATTGATGCTATTGGTCAGAAGGCTTAAAAAAAAATCCTTCAGCTTTAAGATAATGCTTGAAAGATCCTGTTTTAACTGTAAGACTACTAGGTATTTAGGTACACATCTGGATACAGAATCCTATCTGAACCAATTAGCCCCTAAAGCTAAAATCTGTGGGCTTTTCTCAGGGAATATTCTGACAATACCTACACTAAGCACAGGAATTACTGGGGAAAATCCTCAAAACATCCTTTAATGAAAATTAAGAAATTCCCAGCAAAAAAAATCAATGGAGTCTACCAGAAAACAGAAACGCCTTGAGAAAGTATTTTTCCCAGGTTGAAGAACTCTTAAAAATTTTAAATATAAACATCTAATCCTCAAGATGAAGAGTTCTTTAAAATTTCAAATATCAACATCTAACCTAGTTTATAAAACATTCCAGAAAGGAATGAAGGAAACACATTTCTACGGATGCCTTAGCCCCATGTTAATTTGCCAAACATTCACTTGGCATCTACCATGTGTAAGGTACATACCAGGTGTGCTGAGTGGCACATAAACCTTCATGGAGGAGGTGGCATGCAATTGCTATATGGGGAAAGGGGAAAAAGGCATCCTAGCCTTAGGAAGTGGTCCTCACAAAGGGTGTGGCATATTTGAGAATGGGGTAATACACTAGGGGGCTGAATGACATGAAAGCCCCTCATGACATATTGAGAATTTTTAAAAAATTGATTAATTAATTATTTTAAATTAAGTAAAAGTTGTATATATTTATGGTATATGACATGATGCTCCTATATATATATACATTGTGAAATGGCTAACTCAAGCTATTTAACATATATATACATTACCTCACATACTTATTTTTTGTGGTGAGAACATTTAAAATCTACTCTCTTAGCAATTTTCAAATATACAATACGTTATTATTAACTGTAGTCACCATGAGGTACTGCTGAGGATTGTGGACTGTTTTCTATATACAAGGAAAAGAGAATCACCATAGAGCTTTTGGCTTACATTAGAAAGACAGTGCTCTGGCACTGGGAAAGGCCAAAACACACAGGGAAAGTCTGTAGGTGGAAGACAGGCGGGAGGCTCTGGCACTAGTCTAGGTGATAGTCAGGTCTGAAGCAGGACTGCAGGAACAGGAGGGAAGAGGCAGCCACGAAGGCGCAGGTGGGTATGGCCACAGGACTTGCTCACTGACTGAATGTACATGTGTTGGGGGGGCCATGAGGAGGGGCTGCCCTGCAGAAGACCCCATGTCTGGAGCCTGTGGGAGCTGCTCTATGGGGGAGCCTCTCCACTCCAGATGGGAAATGTGAGCAAGGAAACATGCACTCCGTTTTGAAAACACTGAGTGGGAGAGGATATTAGGCAGATCTAGATAAAGGTAGGACACTCAGGTGGTGTGAGGTTTGAGGTGGGCAGTCCAGAGAAGAACAGACGAGATACAGATTTGGAGTCATCAACAGAGAGGGAACAAGGGTAAGGAGCATTCATGGAGGAAAGCAAGGAAGCGATGAACCAGGGGTGACAAAGGAAAGATACACCCTCAGTTGTCCATTTTTGGATAAGTCAATTTAATACACATTTGCTTAGTCTCTACTACATGCCAGGAAAAGAACCCAGGTCTTAGCTGTGTTGAGGTTCACAGTCTAGAAGGATCTCTAGCATAAGCAGCCTTTGATTTAACTGAAACATTACCCAAAGAGGAAGCTTGGGAAGAAATTCAAGAAATGCATTTAAATCTGCCAGCTTAGCAAATATTTTTTACAATTGTAATACTCCATGCTATTATAAGATTGAAGAAACAGACATGTTCATGTATGACTGTTGGAAATGAGCTGGCATAACTCTTTGGAAAGTAATTTGGAAATATATATATCAAGAGCCTTAAAAAGAATTATACTCTTTAAATCAGTAATTCCTCAGGCTATTCCAAAGGAACTAATTCCTAATTTAAAAAAAAAATCTTTCTGTATAAAGATGTCCATCACAAAATATTTGTGATAACAGTTTGAGAATTTAGCTTAGATGCCCAGCTAGAATGGAGTGGTGTAGTAAATTATGACAAATCTGCTAGATGGAATATTAAGCAGCCATTAAGAATGATGTTTGAAAGAAGTTTGTTATTTATGTTACAATGTTCAATGGGAAAAATGATATTCAGCATCATCACAAATGCATAAAATAAAACCAAAAGTCCATGAGTAGGAAAAAAATGTCTAGAAGAAAACATACCACAATTTGAATAGCGTCTTTAGGCAGTTAGCTTGGTTTTCTCTTATTTGATCCATTCTTTTGCATTTTCCAAATTTTCTGTATAAATAGTTAATGACTATTTAATCAGAAAAATAAGCTCTAACTAGCAAACATGGAATGAAGAATGAAGAAGACTTAGCCGAGACTCTTTGGAATTGAAAGGTATCAGAGAGGGCTCAGAGACAGTCCATGGGCACTTTTCTCCAGGCCTGGAGGAGTCAAGGTGGCCAGTGCTGCAGCCCTGTGGATCTGGTGCCCCAGATTCTGCAGAAACATTCAGGGGACCCAAGGCTCTGAACAGATGGCCAGATGGTAATAACACACCCCTTGAGCTGTTTTTTCCACTTGTATTTTCCCCTGTTTGCTGTCTGCTTAAGGAAAGGTTAGATTACCTAGTAAAAGTTCCCTCTGGACATCTTCACTACTGACTGGTCCCCAGAACTCTGTTTCCTGGGGATGGAGGCTTCCCCCTCCGTTTCCTGCTGCAGCTCCTCAGACCCAGCCAGCCCAGTGAGAGCACGGGGGGGGGGGGGGGGGGGGGGGGGGGGGGGTAGGGGGATATTGCTCTT